>CANUEZ040000076.1:935000-1200000 GCA_948099385.1 Fasciola hepatica
TCGGGGCTCGAAGTATCGAAGAATGTTATTAGAACAGACCCAGAGCGATTAAAACCACTGAGAGAACTACCTCCGCCGCATAACGTAAAAACTCAAGAACGCGTCACAGGCATGTTTGCTTATTACTCTCAGTGAATATCACACTTCTCGGACAAAATCAGCCTACTTGTACGAAACCGGAAATTCCCTCTATCGAGCAGCGTCTTGGAATCATTTAAAAACCTGAAACTTGAATAAGAAAACGGCATCTCGGTCACCGTCGAACCTGGAACCGGTTCAGTGATAGAAATGGATGCCTCAGATATCGCCATTGCGGACTCCCTAAACTAGAACGGCAGACCAGTGGCATTTTTCTCCAGGACATTGTATCCGACGGAAAGGCATCATTCTTCAATCGAAAAAAGGCATACGCCAAATTCGAAGTCTTGAAGAAGTAGAAACAATCGCTAATTGGAACAAACTTTAAATTAGTCAATGACCAGCGATCAGCATCATTCACGCTTGACAAAATACCTAAAAGTAAGATTAAAAAAATGAAAAGATCCAACGCTGGCGAATTGAATTATTCGACTTCCAATATGAAATTGCGTATTGTCCTGGACGCGAAAATTGTCGCTGACACTTTGTCACGTGGCTTCTATGGATCCGTCTCCCGTCCCGATCTGAAAGAGCTTCATGAATCCCTGTGCCATCCCGGCATAACCAGAACGCTACACTTTGTCAAGAGTCGCAACCTACTATTCTCGACAACAGAAGTTAAATTGGTCACATCCCAGTGTTCCATACGTTCTGAAATTAAAGCACGTTTTTATAATCCTCCATACACGCCCTTAACCAACGCTACGCAGCCATTTGAACGTGTGAGTATGGACTTCAAAGAACCTCTTCCGTCTAATTCTAGGAACAAATTCCTGCTAACGATTATCGACGAGTTCTCACGTTTTCCATTCGCGTATGGTTGCGCGGATATATCTATTACTACTGTAATCAAGTGTCTAATTAACCTCTTTTCTACCTTTAGTGTGCTTTCTTACATACATTCTGACCGTGGTTCGTCATTTATGTCAGATGAGTTGGAACATTTTCTTCACAGCAAAGGCATTGTCACCAGTCGCACCAAGCCTTATAACCCTCAATGGAACGGACAAGTCGAACGTTTGAACGGTAGCATTTGGAAGGCCGTTATCCTAGCACTGTGATTTCGAGATCTAGCAATTCATCTGTGGGAAGCCGTTCTCCCTGACGCCCTTCATCCACTTCGCTCCCTACTTTGCACGGTTACGAACTGTACTCCTCATGAGAGGATGTTCCACCATAATCGAAAAGCCACAGCGGGCACATCAATATCCAGTTGGTTAGTGAACTCAGACAGGGTACTTCTTCGTAAAAACGCTCGATCATCCAAATTTGACCCATTAGTCGAGGAATTTGAATTACTAGAATGCAATCCTAACTACGCCCACATCCGCTTTACGGATGGCCGAGAAGATATCGCATCATTCAGAAATCTTGCATCCGCTGCTGAACGATCCACTGAAGATCCAAGCCACGACAAAGTAAGTGAGATGCTAAGTAGTCCCACTAAAGAACTTCCCTTCTCTACATCCAAGCTAGATCCGGGCCTCAATTCTCAAGTGACCCGTAGGTCCGAAGAAACCACTCAACAGTCCTCAATGGAGGAAATGTATAGACTTCAACAAAGAGTTCACCCATATTTTTTGAGAAATGGAACAGCATGATCCATATACTACAATGCCACACCACATACACATGCAACCAATCATTCCGTACGTCTGTGCAAATACTAACCTTTACGTCAATTTTGTTATGTGGAAAATCTTTTCAGGCGGGGTGAATGTGGTAACTAAGTCTTCCTTAATTGAATAGTTTTGTTATTGCTTGTGCTCTCTCATGTCAATGCCTTATTACTCTTGCCCATTCAACGGCCATGTTTCGGAACCGTATAAAAGAACGGACCTAACCACCGCAGTGCACACCCGACCCTTAACAGACAATCGGATGTCACGTCGAAGTCACAAATGACGAAGGTTGGCAAAAGCCAAACGCGCCTTCTGTATACGCGATGACACTTCACTCGATATCTGTGCACCTGGTGAGATGTAACTGCCCAGGTAACAAAATTTATCCACTTCAGCTACAGCTTCCCCTGCCAACACAAGGTTTGGTGTTCAGCCAACTCAGTCTTAGAAGGTACAAAACGCATTTCAAACATTGCTACACTATACTTAAGGCTATCTATAAGAGCTTGCAATTTTCCTGGATCTTCACTCAGAAGAACAATATCGTCCGCGTATTCCAAGTCAGACAGTTTACTGCCTTGTTCCAAGTTGATTAAGGTCTTACTTCGAGTACCGTCTCGAGATGTGTTATCATTCGTTTGCTGCCGATCATAAAATACTACCGATTTGTTTGATCCTTCGACACCAGCTGAACAACAACATTCAATCCACAGTGCAATAGTCACATGGAACAGCTAAATAGTATGGCGGAAATCTATTACGCTGGCGTTTCAGTGGCATCAAAATATCTCGTGTTCACTTGCATTTTCGCCATTATATCACTTTCCAAAACACTTTAATCAGGGTGATTGTGGTGAATTAAACCCCATCACTTTATTCCGTATACCAATAATGTTTCTTATGATTCCCTGGATTTTTTTCGGTTGTGCAATTCAACTATAGGCCGACCAAATTAATGCACAGCATGAGTGCTGTGGAAGCGCTACACCATATAGCCTCAAAGGTTTATGGTACTGTTAGGGATAGACGGCAAACTGATTCTACACTGAGGTGAAGTAGAGAACCACATAAAGTCCCAGTAGATCATGTGTGGTAACGATCCAGACGACAGTGGATCGGTTGGATAGCACGTTGGGCGCCCACAGGTTACTCTGGTATTTAGCTGGGCACCGATGCTTACCTCGCCGACGACATCGTCATTCTGGGAGACAGTTCAACTGCTCTACAGCTGATCCTCAATCGCGTAGAATTCCCCTCCCCCCCCCCTTTTCTTTAAAGAGGACACTTCCAAAATCAAATTAAGCCCCCAAGGCATGTAAATTAACGTCCTTATATGTAAAATAACATTCAACGTCTTAAACTTGACGTTAAGATTGAATTAATTACCATTTTAGTTCTCCTCGGAAAATCAATATTACCCACTTGAATTACCTGGGTGCGATGAGGTATCCCTAGTTTGTTCTTAACAGTAAAATGTCCGGAATAAGTACATATAGTAAAACATTTTTCTGTGTAAACGTAGTTTCTCCCAATGTGACATGCAATTTGTTGAAATAGATTCAAATAAGTCCTTGCGCGCTTGCATAAGCTATGTTCCCGTGGTTGCGGTCTTTCTGTGGTGTGCCTCAGTATACTGTAAGCGGAAGATGAACATTGCAATTATTAGCTCTATGCATATTACGCATTACATGTTAGCCTTATACGGGCATAGACTGATGCGGCCATGTGATAACACGATAACTGCCAACTTTAATTGTAGATAATTCCGATGGCACCCGTTATGAATCCCGATAAAGAACTACATGGATTTCCTCGGACAAACAAATGGAGGAGCGCTAGGGAAACGAAGATGCAGGTAGCCGGAGATAGATTATCCCGGCTGTCTAGGTGCAGTTTATCTGAGGAAGACAGTGAGTAAGAAACAAAAATAACTAAAAATGTAGTTGACCTCGGGTACCCACGTATAATGACTCAAGAAGGAACCACAAAGGGAGCACCTGAACAGCATGATGTTGTCAAAAATGGATCTTTCGAGGCTGTCAATGGTCCACTCCTCAGGAAACGGCTTACTTTCCTTCGAAGATGGACAACAAAATGTCGCATTTACCACCGACGGATGTCACCGTCTGTATGGATCGGTTTGGGAAACGGGAACGGAATGTGGAAATTATTTCTAAAGTTACTTCTTTAGAAGAAAACCCGTTCAAATCAGTGACTCCAGAGATGAAGAGCAACCCCACAAAAACGGATGTCTCAAAGCGGATTTGGACACGACACCGCCACCACCATCGTTGGATGATATATCCACCATTTCGGCTGAGAACAGTACGAGTCAGTCACAATCCACTGATGGCATTGTACTTAGTCATATAAACCATAAGTGTGATCACCTTCCGGGGTTCATAATCATTCCAGTCAAAGATGGTTATTTAAATCATAAATTGTTTCTACACCCGTGCGCGAGTTGTATAAAGCTTCACAGTTTTCACTGTTTAATGCAGCAAATCTTCTACCAGCCCCTAACACCAGCCCATTTCATTCCCTAAACTATCAGCCGTAGAGTTGGAAAACACAAAAAGTCTAATGAAGATGGACAGTATACCCGGTAAATTTATCCAAAATTGTATCATCACTCCTACTAAGCCGCAATAATCTATTTGAAGACACTGGGAAATTAAGGGAGCGAATATGCTTGCAATACAGTAATGATATACAGGCAGTCAATTTCGCGAGGACAACGCGAATATTATCCATAAATATTCCCGTGAAAACAACCGAATAGTACGAAGATTTACTGCGGAAGTTGGAGGATAAAACCCTGTGTGGAAGCGCGGTACGGTATCTGGTAATATCTATCCAGTCGCGCTTATCTGCAGTTAATTTTAAACATCGGTGGTAGTTCCAAAAGAGAGCATGCACGAGGACTGTCCTAGAAACGTTTTCGTCACAGGAGATCTTGTGTCATATAAACTGGCAAGGTATAAACGGTAAACACTCCGTATGCAACAATGAACCATGCCACTAGAAAATCAGCACATATACATGCATATATATATATATATATATATATATATATATATATATATATATATATATATATATATATTTCACCGGCTTGAGAACAAGCATGGTGCCAATGGAACAACAACAGAAAATAATTACAAAGTCGAGGGGCAGTGGATAAAGAGTCAGCATAAAGATTACAACAAATAAAAGGAAAAATTTTCTTGCATTTTCATAGCACATATTTTGTAGACTTTTTTGTGTTTTTCAATTATTTCTGGGGGACGGAAAGTCAACAAAAAAACTATACAGCATTTGCGCCACTGGATTCGGTTCTGAGGCATATTTCTCAGCGTCTCTAATCAATGGCAATTCTCGTCTCTTGGGCCCCAACAGGAAATCGGGAAGCACCAACCAAAGACAAAGCCGAAGCTAACTTCTTTATGTCCCTAAGCCAAGTCATGACCTGACCGCCACGCCGTTTCTTCCAGCCTTGCCCAGCACATGCAAAGAGAACGCGAAAAGGTAGACTTCTATTATATGCATTATTCGCCAGACGCTGTTCCAAAACAACATTTACCGAACTCTACACTTCATGTGATTTCCCGGAATAATACAACGGTGGGTGCAGCGATCCCGAACAGAATTGGCCACCAGCTGCTGGTATCTTCCGACGATTCCGGAAAGATTAAAATCAACAAAGAAAGTATATCTCCACAGTCTACATTTTGTCACTGGAGTACAATTTCTTTATTCTTCGATCTTCGACCTTCTTGTCAAAAGGCAGGGGAAAATATCCAGTGTAAGACTCCTTACAGTGACTCTGTAGGTTCACGCTCAGGAAGCGTTCCCACACAATCCCTCCAAACGTACATCTAGACGCCTTTTGAACCGAACTTCGTCCTTCTTTTCCACCGCTGACGCCGGTAAAGCAGTCGAGATTAGTCATCCTCCGTGAAAGACGATAAGCAACTCGCAAACCAGTCGATGGAAGCTTCCACAGCGTTAGAGAATGGTCTCGCATCCGGTCGTCCATCGGGAGAGGAAAGTCCATTCATAATTCCGGACCCATGTCACCACGAAGGATTTTCCTCAGACTGATTGTAACCACGAATTCGCCGACAGTATTGGAAGAAAAGCTCAATAAACCTCAGACGATGCGCTTAGTTTGTCCCACGTAAGCCACTGACGAGTCTCGTCGCGAAGCGTCGCAGCTTCTCCAGTTTAATGTCACCACCCGTAGGTTGCAGCACATAAGTATTCAAGTCTCGGACAAACATGGGGGGCAGATGAGATCAGATCAGATCGGGTCACAGGACTAACGGCTTTGACCAGTGTGTCCAGGTTCTTGCACTCGAGGGCTGCAATGTTCCCACGGTGCTTCGACTGCCATGTGGTCCGAATGTTGTGACTGTTGAGTGGTGGACTGCAAGGAGGAGAATGAAAAGCAGGTTCGCCCACGAAGAAACGGCAGTCGCGTTGGATAGACAGGTTCACTGTCTCAACTTGCTGACATGCTTATGTAGTGGCATTCAACCTTGGCTATTTTGTTCACCCCATCACTGGTTATCTGAACTCGCGCCACCAAGAGCGGTGGCCACTTGAACGTTGCCCACGCATGCTACGCGCACGCCTTTGCAATATGCACTAATTACTCTCTCCCTACCTATAGTGTTCTCCTTCTCATAGGCTGTGGGAAACATTGCCCTGGTGATCGTGGTAGCATATTGCAGAGTACCACTATAACGGACAGGTGGTCCAAGCGTGTTGGGAAGGACTAGCGAACGCAATTAATACGGAAACAGCTTGGTAAGGTCTAACCAACTTTACACTTACCCTCGAGAATCCCCCGTGAAAACAACTGAAAAAATAAAAAGGCCGCAGTCTGCTGCATTTGATTGCGTGACGGGGAAACAGATGGGTTGTCTTAGAAAGGAAGAAGGGAGTGGGAGAGGGGTGTAACCTGGGGGCATGCTCGTTCGGTTAGTTACAGTCCGGGAAAATCTCATCTCACCAGTTATCCAGCCGTCGTTTAAACAAGGCGCTATTCGTTGGTATTACATGGGGTGGTTTGTTCCACGGGTTCGTTAATTCAACTAGGATAGGCTCCGCGCACGTTTTCCGGGTTCCCCGCTGACCGTCCCTTGAATTCCCTCGTCCATGTTTCATTCAGGGTCACCCGGTGGTACGGCAGAATGGGCATGCAGGGAACATACTCGTGATGACCCAGGGGACACCCGTGCTGCATGGGGTAGTATATTAGCACTAGTTTAAGACTCCAAGCCTAATAGATCAAAATTTCCCGGTTAATTCTAAGTGTAAAATTTAGAGCACCACGTTTTCGAGTCACTATTAACTTGATTTAGACCAGATAACGCATATATCACCAAAGAAGTCTGAATGAGATGAGAAGAACGCTCCCTTGAACGCAAACTGCACAATATTCGGAGGCCACTTCGGAACTTACCCTAAACTTTAGATCAACGAAGGTGATGAAACGTTACTTGAATCCATCTTCAGTAGGAACCCCAAATGAACGAGAATCGACATCAATGTGACGGAAGGAGTAAGTCCAGAAGGCACATCACCAACGGCCTGACCTTGACTGTAGCCCCAATTCAGTCCAGTCCAGTTTCAGTTCAGTTCAGTTCAGTTTGCACAGGAGTTTCGAAGTCTTGAAGTACTACACGGGTTCGAGGCTTTGAGCCCAATTGTCCCGGTTCTTTAGGAAATCTTTGATCTGCTGTCGGATTCACCGAGCTGAAACGAGAGCAAAAAGAAGGGGGGGCGGGGGTGGCAGCGAAAACAAGATACATATAACCTCATTCAGTGTCACACTGTGGACAGTGCCTTAAGCTGAGTGGGGGTGCGGCATTCATGAACATATATGCGATAAAAGACAACCAATTTTTTTTGACAAAGGGAATTATTGGGAGAGACCCAGGTAGAGGTCTAGCTTTTTCTTGAAGATAGTTTTGTTCTGCGAGAGAACAATATCTTCCGGAAGTGCATTCCACATAGTAATAACCCTATGGCTAAAAAAGGTAATCCTTAGTGAAGTGCGTGGCCTCGGTTTGAGAACTTTTCTGCTGTGACCACGGAGAGAGGAGGCTGGACAGACGGAGAAGAAGCAATCGCTTTGACCTGTTTCAAAAAGGTGAAACATCAAAAACAGATCACCTCTTACGCGTCTTACGTCAAGGGGATAGAGGTTGAGGGGTGAGAGGCGGACGGGATAAGTTAGATGGGATAGACCACTTACTGCCTTGGTGGAGGCCCGCTGAACCCTTTCTAGGATCTCACGGTATCGGACAAGACCAGAGTGCAGTATCTGACTACCGTACTCCAGCAGAGGTCGGATATAAGTGCCGAAAATTATGGGGAAATCATCCTTAAATATGCGCGGGAAGGACCTTCGAATCATGTTTAGGACTCGAAAGGCAGACTTGCTCGCAAGTTCGTGATGATAAGAGAAGGATAAGTTACAATCTAACCAGAAACCGAGCACCTTTTGTCGGTCAACCCTTGGCAGAGTGGCTGCTCCATTAATGGAAAACGTTTGACCAGTCTGTCTGCCGAAAGACATGCTCACGCATTTGTCATCATTAACTGGGAGGTTCCAATCCTCGGACCAGCGTTTTGTTTCATAAACTGCAATTTGCAGGTCTTCAACGCTTGAACTCCAGAGGGTTACATCATCTGCGTACATGGCAATGTTCGCAGGAAGGGCTGTCGGTAGATCGTTTATATAGATCAGGAAAAGAAGAGGACCTAAGACCGACCCTTGGGAGACCCCAGTTGTTACTGGGGAGGGTTGAGACAAAACATTCCCGACTTTAACCACAAAGGTGCGGTCGGTAAGGAAGCTACGTAGGATGGCCAACATGGAGCCTGTGATCCCGTATGTCTGCAGCTTATAAAGAAGAGGGGCATGTGGGACCTTATCGAAGGCCTTAGCAAAATCGATGAATACAGCGTGTGAGAGCTGGCCATCATCATAGGCTTTCGTTAAACTATCCATGACGGTAAGCATATTGGTGATGCATGACCTGCCAGGAAGAAACCCATGTTGGGACGGGGAGAGGATCTTATTTCTATGAAGATGGGAAAGAATCTCACTCTTAACAATTCCCTCAAAAATTTTGCTAGGGATGCTAGTGAGGCTTATGGGTCTGTAACTAGGAGCAAGGTATCTACTACCCTTCTTATAGATGGGTGCGATCACTGCTTTTTTCCAGTTACGGGGGAAAACTCCATCGTCAACACATTGCTGAAAAAGCGAGGCATAAGGAGCAGCTAATGTATCCGCGGCTTCCTTGAGAATACGGGGGTGGATTAGGTTAGGACCCATAGAGCAATATTGGTTGAGCCGTCGGAAACCTTGAGCGACTGGACCAATGGGAATAGTTACGCGGTTAAGGGTAGTGGTCAGTGGACAGGTAATGGCCACGGCCAATCGAGCGTCCAGAATTCCTTCGATGGTGTGCACACCAGTTATGCACCCACCACTGCCGAGTGTATTTCGTCGAATCCCTGCTAAAAATGAGAGGGAAACGGAAAATCTCATCGCACATCAACTGCGAGAGACATTATGCATCGTGAGCTTCCACTGAGACAGTATGCAATGAGGGAAAAAGTCTGCTAAAACATACTCCAGAAGGACCACAGTGCTACCCGCCATCCATCTAGTTGATATACTCAAGGCTCCCTACAAGGAAAGATCTCGTACTACTTGCGATCTAGGGCACGCTTGAAGGATTGGACTGTCTGCAGATCCACCATTCCACCAGGCAGACCGTTCCAACTGTTCACAACCCTGTTGCTGAAGAAGTGCGATCTAGCCATCAACCTAGATCAGGCTTTTGTCAACTTCTTTTCATGTCCCCTTGTTCTTGAGTCTACGGCTACTTGGAATAGACAATCTAGTCTAAGGCCAGAAAAGCCCTTCATTACCTTCAGCGTTTCTATGTGATCCCCTCGACGTCTCCTCCTTTCCAACGAGAAGAGATTCAGGTCACAGAGTCTCTGCTCGTAAGTCTTACCCCTCTGCCCTTCAACCATTCGCGTGGCGAGACGTTGGAATTTCTCGAGACAGGCGGCGTCCTTTTTGTAGAAGGGTGACCAAGCCTGCACGCTACCTTCTAAGTGAGGTCGTACTATAGCCATGTAAATAGGTACGAATACCTCCGGCTTCCGGCAAGACAAAGCTGATCGCAGTCTAAAGCGCTCCCGACGAGCCTTATGCGCAGCAGCGTTGCACTGCTCCGACCATTTGAAGTCACTGTTCATGATGACCCCCAGGTCTTTAACCCTACTGGCTGTCTCTAAGGTGAACAGCCCTTGATCATGCGCGACAGTTAGGCTCTCTGCTGTTTTTGACCACAAATGGCTTTTTCAGCGTTCAGAGGTAAGTCCCATTTGTATGCTCAGTTCCCTGCCCAAGTACGCCCCACCCTTAGGTCCAACAATCCTCACATCATCCGCAAAAATAAAGCTGGGCGATTGAAGAGTGGATGCTAGGTCAATAATAAATAACAAGAATAGGACCGGGCCTAGGACGGATCCCTGAGGTACACCACTGGTGACGTTCACCAAACTGGAGCACCTGTCCCCCACTTTGACGTAAAACATCCTGCGGGAGAGGAAGTCCTCCAGCCACCTATATACTGGCCCACCTATAACGAAAGTCTCCATCTTGCGTAGCAAAAGACGATGATTAACGGGGTCGCACGTCTTGCTAAAGTCGAGGTAGCGTACCTCGACTTGCTTACGTTAGTCCAGTCGTCAAGTTACTCCATCTAAGAAGCACAGGAGATTGGTCAGGCAAGATGGAGTGCTGCAGTAAGTGCTGGCAGATATGGGCACGGATGATCTTCTCCAGGACTTTAAATAGAATGCTAGTTAGGCTTACCGGCCTGTAGTTCTGCACATCCGACTCAGGCCCACTCTTATGTATTGCCACGACTGCCGCGACTTTCCAGTCCTGAGGCAGCTTACCCTGGTCCAACTAGAATCTGTACAGTCTGCATACCGATGGAGCTATGATATCCGCCAACGGCTTGATGATAGCTGGATGAATGCCATCTGGGCCCGCTGACTTGTGGCTGTTTAACTCCCGTAGGTACTTACGCACGCATTCCTCTGAGAGATCTAGCTCGTTTAACTGAGGAGAATGCACCAGAGCCAGATCTACTCGCACCCCACTATCTATCCTATGTACTTTACCAAAGTATTCCCCCAGGGCGTCTGCTTTGCCCTGGTCATCAGTGACAATACCATAGTCTCTAGTGGATAGCGGACCTACGGCATTTCTTGTTGGGCCTTTAGACTGTACATAGCTGTAGAACTTCTTCGGCTGTTGTCTTACAGACTGGGCCAATTTCAGCTCAAATTCCCGCTTGGAAGTTCTCAAAAGGCTTACAGTCTCGTTTCCCAGCTTCGTATAGCGGTTCCAGGCTAGCTGACTGCCGGAAGCTTTGTACTGGTTCCAAGAGCGGTTTCTACCTCTGATGGCCTTGGCTATGGCAGCATTCCACCACATGGGTTTGCCCTCCCCACTCCTTCATTTTAAGGGTGCGAACTCTTCCTGTAGGGCAATCAGGGATCCCCTTATGGCCTGCCAGCGCTCCTCGACAATGGTCTCCTCTGGCGTGTCCCAGACCAAACTCATCGCCCTATAACGAAGCTTATCTATGTCCATACTACCGAAATTCCTAATCAGCCTTGAGGGTACCTTTGGTTGCCGCATGCATAGGACTATTTTGACACACACGTGGTCACTCTTCCCCGGCGGTGCACAATAATGCAGTCCAGCCACATCGTTGGTGAAGTTCGTTATAGCTAGATCCAACAAGGATGGAAAGCATCCAGTCCTATATCTGGTATTCTCCCTAATATGTTGACGCAACGCATTAACATGCAGCCATTCTAAGTAGGTTTACTCCTCCGATCCCGGCACGCAGACCTCAGCCACCCAGTCGATGTGCTGGAGATTGAAGTCACCCAATATGAGGGTCTTTTGTGCGTCCTTAACCAGTTCAGTCAAAGTCCACAGCAAACAAACGTCTTCTTCGTGGTTAGTGCTTGGTGCCCTGTAGACACAGACGACGGTAACCCTTCTGCCTGGAAGGATGATCGTAACGGCGCATAGCTGGATATTGCGAGTGCACATCTTGGTCTGGGACTCAAGGTGGTTTGCACCTGACCTGACGAGGATGGCTACTCCACCACCAAGGCGATCCCGTTCTCGATCCTGCCTGTAGACTGCAAACCCGTTACTTATTAGGCCTGGCACATGGTCTTCTTCAGTTTCACAAGAACTAGTGAGGATTGACTAGCCTCAGATCAGATCAGATCAGATCACAGGATATGGAGGCTTGAGCCAAGCCTTCATCCAGTTTCTTGCACCCGAGGCTCCAGATATCTTCATGTGCTGCAACAGAAAAACGAATACATAGCATTCGTTCCAGTGGCCACGACAATGTGGCAGGTTTCTTGTTGGCATACCATTCTTTTCCCCTTCCCGAAAACAAAAGACCCCCGGTAGAATCACAAGCAACCTCGGACCCCACTGAGCTATTAGAAGTGGTAGCACTACTTTCAGTCTTCGCTGAAGGTGAGACTTTGACACACATATTATTACTTTGATGATACTGAGGGCCTTCTATCTTTCTACTGCATCTACAAGCATGACTGAAGGTGTGGTAGTGAATTTCGAAGGCCTTAAAATAGAAGAACATAAAATCAGTAGAGATAATGATAAATAAAATAATAACGCGTGGGAATAGAGGAATACGAGGAAGAGAAGTTTAACGATTTGGAAATTTGTTAGAAGCGGCTGGGATGCTGGCTCCAGTGGGAGTGAAAATGTGCTAACTTATGAGTTCAGACACGAGACATTTCACCGTACCAGGACTCTGCCAGCAAAGCGACCCAAGCCAATCTTTGCAGCATTCAGTCTGATTCCAAAACAGGTTGAGGACCAGTTGTGCATTGGGTGATGGCTTATATGTTGCCTCGAGATTTTGTTGGAAGAGAGGCAGATTCCTGCACACCTTTACCCAGGATCTTACCTTGCTTTTTTTTCTCTTTTCTTCTGACCTGTGATTATTAGGCCTTATGGCTTCAACTATTTCCTCCGGGACTCCTATACAAGCATTTCTGTTTCGTATCTCACTTTATGGTTGACTTTCGCGGTCGGGGCTTGGTTGTAAAAACCCGTCGTGGAAAGTCCCCCTTTAACCCTCGCGATTCAGTGTTTTCCTAACATCACTCATTTGCCTACAGTATTGACTTGTCTTTACGAACTGGTTGTTTCTATGGACCAATTGTTGTTTGTTCGCGCCCAGAGTGCTACTTTGACACATACTTGTTCAGGACCTGCGTGACGCACGTGCTGTTTACTCACACGCTGCTATTCGGTTTCTCGTTGTTGAGTCCTTGTGATCGTATTATTGAGGTTTGTATTCTTCTTGATGTCATTTTTCATGTAATAATCTAGTATCATAGAATATCACGGATAATCGTCTTTTGATTTCGGGATCCGTTGCGAATTCAGCTACGCATTGCTCAAACCTTCGTTACATTATTCAATAGATCAATTTGGAACGAGGAAAAAACACGCATAATGCCAAAAAATGGATCGAAAGCATTGGAATCCGGACAGGAAGTAACACGGAAAGTCCCCCGGGGGGGGGGGTTGGGTACATTTGATTCCTCAGTTAATGTTAGATCGCCTAGTCCTGTAAGTGCTAGTTCATGTGTTAATGAGAGCAATATGGATCATAAGGATGTTGGTTTATATGGGCTAAGAATACTCGACCTAGAACAGCAGTTACTATCGGCCAGACTACAGGCGTAGGAAGCAGAGAAGAAGTGTACACAGAAAGAGCGAGAGCATGAGACAAGCGACTTCGACACTTCCGATAGATTAGGGTGCAATAAGATAGGGAACCCCACGCCGGTCGCGACTACAAACCGCCATCGATCGATTTGCCTAGAGTGGAACTAACGGTTTTCGACGGGCGAGCTGAGCAATACTGCAAGTTTGTCAAGCAGTCCGAGACTTCCGTTGAAAATAAGGTAACCGACCCTGGGCAAAGGCTTCTTTACCTTACTCACTACTGCCGAGGCCGAGCAAGAGAAGCTATCGACGGGTGCACCATGATCGACCCGGAACAAGGCTACACAAGAGCAAGGAATGTTCTAAGGGACTTGTTTGGCCAACCGTTCAAAGTAGCCCGTAACCTAATAAAGGGCATAATGGCAGAGGCAAAGAGAACCAAGGCCGACCTGGTGATTAAGATGCAAAGCTGCTCAATAGCTCTCGACCATTTAGGTTACAGGGCTGACCTAGGTGCCATGCACACTTTAGAAAACAAGGTCCGTCACCTTTCTTCCGAACTACAGGGTCGGTGGGCGGAAGAAGCAGAACGGATAAGCCGAAGCGACAGGGAAGCTAACTTCGAGGACCTGACCTAATACTTGGACAGGCAAACGAAGATAGCTGACAGCAGCTTCGGCCGACTCATCCGGCACAGCAACCGAGCAAACAAACTCAGTACTAGCCAAGCTCAAACCCCTGCACGGGAACATCCAAAATACAAGCATTGGACCAATACACATGCCATTTCACGCGATGCTGCTGCGCAACCCAATTGCAGATCATGTGGTACTAACCATGGCCTACCAGAATGCTCCAAGTTCGGCAACGCCACAATAGACGAACGGTGGGGAATGGCGAGGATGGCAGGAGCATGTTTTATCTGTCTCAACACCACGCACCGGGCAGCAGCCTGTAGGACAAGGAACCGATGTGGTTACGAGGGCTGCACGGGCAGGCACCTGTACCGAACGAATACTAAAAATCCTAAATGTTCAACGTGCTTTGTGAATTTGACTATATTTAACATTATCTTGGAAACCTCGCTCATACACCACACATTTTCACGTTTGTTTATCCATGTGAGACATTTGAATTTGGCCTTGAACCGTTTCTGACTGTCGTGCTTGAGCCACGGGGCTTTGGACCTTTGGGTTTTACTGTGAAGTCTATTTGGCCGCATACTTGAGGTTCGTATATATTTGTATCCTTTGTGCATTTCAATTTAGTACCGTAGAAACTACGAATCAATCTTGTTCTGGTTTTGGGATTCGTTTGAATTGGCTACGCGTTGCTCGATTTGCGAGATTCGACTTACAGTACTCAAGTGGAACCTGGACAAGAAAACTCATTGGAAATGCCCAGACGAGGAAGCAAGGACATTTTGAGACAACAGGAAATAACTCGGCAAGTCTCTGGGGATGGTTCGGGTGTTATTGATTCTCTAGATAATACTAAGTTTACTAGCTCTGTCAGTGCCAGGTCATATATTTCTAACCGCGATGCGTTTGACGATATTAGTACTTATAGAATGAGAGTAATAGAATTAGAAAACGAGCTGCGGTTAGCCAGAAAGGAAGCAGAGCCCCTTACACAAGGAACTGGTCTCAGAGAGCCAGCAAAGAGTCCACGTAGTTCACAATGTCAACATCGAAAAGGCACTGTGATCGACGAATATAAACCCTTGAGACAGCCTGAAACTACCGAGGTTTTGGCTCTTGACCTGCCGAGAGTGGAGCTGTCGCACTTCGACGGGCACCCCGAGCAATACTGTATATTCATGAAACAATTCGAAAATTTTGTTGAGTGCAAAGTTGCAGATCCTGGTCAAAGGTTTTTGTATTTATTACATTACTGTCGTGGGAGAGCCAAAAGTGCTATCGAAGGCTGCGCGATGCTTGATCCGCCGATGGGGTACATCAGGGCGCGCAGAATCCTGAAAGATTTGTTTGGACAACCATTCAAGGTGGCTAGAAGCCTAATTGATAGTGTTTTATTGGAGGCGAGAAGGACTGATGGCAAGGCTGAATCACTGTCGAGTTTGGTGATAAAAATGCAGAATTGCAGTATAGCACTGGAGCACTTAGGATACCAGTCTGATCTGAATGCATTGCACACACAGGAATGCATTGTCCGATGTCTATCTATTGATTTACAGAGCCGATGGGCAGAGGAAGCTGAAAAAATAAATATGCTTGAGCGGGAATCTACGTTCAACGATTTGACGGAGTTCATAGGTCGTCAATCCCGTATCGCCAACAGCCGATTTGGACAAATCGTACGCGAAAGTTGCAGACTGGCGCGAAGGGAACCAACATCTCGAATTGTGGAGAAGGACTGTAACCAAACCCAGTCTTTAGCTAACATGCACATGATAAGTCAAGAACCCGAGAGGTCAGCTGAATGCAAGCTATGCAACTCCCTGCATCGGTTACCAGATTGTCCGACCTTTCATGGGATGAGTGTACCCGATCGGTGGTGCGCGGTAAAAAGGATTGGCTCATGCTTTATGTGTTTGAACAACTCTCATCGAGCCTCTGAATGCAGCTTAAGAGTGAAATGCAACCAAGACGGATGCTTGGGTAATCATCACTCGTTACTGCATGGCCTTCTCAACAATAGACCTATTCAGCCAAATGAACCCAAAATTGTCTGTTCAACGGGACATGATGATTTCAAACCGGCAAGATTAGGCATCGTACCTGTCGGTATCGTGACACCTAAAGGACTGAGGAGGGTCAATGCATTTTTGGACACGGGGTCGGATACCTCGCTGATTACTCGCGAGCTTGTAGAAAGCTGTGAACTAGTAGGCGAGCCTACCTCGCTCACTATCAGCACGATTGCAGGGGGTCATGTTAGCAATTCTAAGAGGCTGACCCTGCAGTTAACGTCTTTATCTGATGAGGGGACCGTAGAAATTCCGGAAGCTTTTGCAATAGACAGCTTGCCAATGAGACCAGTCGACTCTGTTAGATCGATCGCCAAGAGATGGTCTCATCTCAGGGACATAGAGTTCGAAGAAGTTTCTAGCCCCCACGTCGACATACTAATTGGATGCAATGTACCAGAGGCTCAATGGGTGCTTGAACAGAGCATAAGCAATCGGAAAGAACCATTCGCTACGCGAACGATACTAGGCTGGACACTTCTCGGACCCCTGACGAGCGAACTTCAACAATCGGCATCAATAAATTGCTCAAATGTTGCTGAGAGAAGTGCCTCTGTAGAACACGATCAGCCTTTCGATATTGAATCCAACGGTCCATCTCAGGAAAGCGAAGTTCACCCGAAGGATCAGTCGGCGCTTTCGATGGCGAATTCAAAGACGGGACTTCACAGTGGGCAACATGAAGTTGCTATACCCGAGAGACCACCGTCAAGTCACTTATTGAGAAAAGGAAAACTTGCCCGGAGGCTTTTGAAATATCTCAAAAAAGGACACCAGCAGGTCACCCAAAGCAGCTTGGAATTTGCCGACCCAGTGACAGTGTACGGTACCTGGGTGGAACTGCATGGCAGGCGGCGAAACAAAGTGCCCTTTGCCAAAACAAAAATTGCTGAGCTGAAGTCAGTATCCCTAAACGAGCTCAAAACGATTGCACTGGTATTGGGTTTTAAGGTAGCACGAATGCTAAAAGAGAACTGCACCACCGCCGAACTGAGCCTTGCCTATTGGACAGATCCTACAGTTGTGTTACATTACAGGAAACGGAAGAAACGAAGAACGTGTTCGAGACATCAGAGAGTTAATCCACTCGTAGCAGGAAACAGTGAGGAAAATGTTGATGATTCAAGCTCGAAACCACATACAAAAGACAAAGTAGCTCGCAGATTGCCTCGCTCCGAGTTACTCAGCACTTTATTGCATTTCATGCCCTACAACTAATCAACTGGACCCATTTTTTCTGAAAGGTTGCAAATTTTCTTAGTTCCAGTTTCTATCTAGCGTGCACATAGGTGAAGAGGAGAAATTCACCAGTATTTCACTTGAACAGTTCAGGTGAGGCATACTAGCTGCGAGCACATTGTGAAACTATTATTATCTTTAAAGAAGAACATTTATTTACATTTTATACAATATTGATTGTCACATATTTTGTGCACAGAAAAACTTTGAAATACTCTGATAGATGCCAGTATTCAATCAATCTCCGTGTTCATGTGTATTTCGATACTGTCCGCCGTACACTTGTTTTCGAAATTTATTCATAATCAGAAACCGGTTTTCATTTCTTTCGGAAGATTTGGTGCGTTAATTTTATGTAATTCCACTGGTTCGTGACCTGTCAATTTTACGCGATATCTCATTAGGCGTTGCACCTGCGTTCAACTTCTGCGCTCAAGCTTGTAAACAAAATTAGTCTAACCAGTTGCTGCAATGGGTTACTGCTTGTGATGCTTAGACTTATTTCGTGCGGCGAAACACTTCACTCTGCGAAGCCTTCATCTTCATTGTGCGTCTGACTATATGCGCCGGTCTCCTGATGAATATGTCAATCTCAAGTTGTGCAGCGGGATTTGGAATTGATTCCTTATGGATTGTGCGATGATGACTACGGCAAAAACCTGTTTCACGTTCAGATAACACAGGAAGTTAGTATCCACAGGCACTGACAATAAGTTAAAGGTAGATAGGGTGAGAATCATGACCCCTTCCTGAACCTTAGACAACCATTTTCGCGGAAGGATTTTGGCCGGCGGTGTAACGAACGAATACTGAAAATCCTTCTAAATGTTCAACGTGCTTTGTGAATTTGACTATATTTAACATTATCTTGGAAACCTCGCTCATACACCACACATTTTCACGTTTGTTTATCCATGTGAGACATTTGAATTTGGCCTTGAACCGTTTCTGACTGTCGTGCTTGAGCCACGGGGCTTTGGACCTTTGGGTTTTACTGTGAAGTCTATTTGGCCGCATACTTGAGGTTCGTATATATTTGTATCCTTTGTGCATTTCAATTTAGTACCGTAGAAACTACGAATCAATCTTGTTCTGGTTTTGGGATTCGTTTGAATTGGCTACGCGTTGCTCGATTTGCGAGATTCGACTTACAGCACCATCGGCTGCTGCATCAGGCGAGAGTACCCTTATCCGAGAGGAGTACCAAACCCAACGTTATTTGTTCAACGTCACGATCTTCCAGTAAACCGGTACGTTTAGGCGTAGTGGCCGTGGGAGTAGTGACCCCAACTGGGATAGTCAATGCGTTGGCTTTCGTTGATAGTGGATCCGACACCACTTTAGTGAAAGAGCGGTCTGCCGACAAACACCAACTGGCTAAATGTGCGACGTCGTTAGCAGTGAGCACGGTGGGCGGAACACAGGTAATGACTGCCGGTAGATTAAGGCTGCAACTCATCTGTCTAGACACTAACGAGGAAATTGAACCAACGGAGGCATTCACGTTAGTGGATATCCCCATGCGAGCACCAAGGTCGGTCAACGCAATCTTGACTGGGTGGCCCCACCTGCAGGATGTAACCGTTGTAGACTGGGAAGATGATGACGTGGATCTCCTCATCGGATGAGACGTGCCAGAGGCGCATTGGGTGCTTGACCAGAGAGTGGGCGACCGCCAGGCACCTTATGCCGTACGCACGGCTCTGGGATGGATTTTATACGGTCCAGTAGGGGCACGTGGTTCCGTGAATTACTTATCCGCCGAAACGGACCGCATAGAGTATCATCTGCAACGGCTGTATGAAAAGGAGTTTCATGACATTGGAGACGAAAGACCGACGTTGTCTCAAGAGGATCACTTCGCTCTATAAACGGTGCGGCAAGGCATTAGAGGCCTCAAAAAACAGTTCGAGGTTCCCCTCCCATGGCGCACATCGGTCGACCCGTGGACCGACAACAGAAATTATGTTCTCCAACGATTACAACGACTGAAAGAACGCTTAATTCGAGACCAGAATCTGTGGGAACGATACGCGGATTTGATGAAGCGAAACGAGACCCTCGGCTACGTTGAAAAGGTGCCTGTTAACACCGACAGCAAAAGGGGTATCTGGCATCTGCCTCAACACCCGGTTATCAACCCCAAGAAACCAGAAAAACTGCGGGTGGTTTTCGACTGTGCGGCCAAGTTCCAGGGCAAGTCGTTAAACGATCGCCTACTACAAGGACCTGACTGGACCACACCACTGATCGACGTTTTTTGCTGTTTCAGAGTGGGTAAAATGGCTTTGTCTGCCGACATTAGGGAAATGTTTCATCAGGTGAAGATTCCGGTAAGAGAACGAGATGCTTTGCGTTTCCCGTGGTGGGAAGGGAGCGACCGGGACAACGCAGTGGTGAATTATAGGATGACCGTCCACCCCTTCGGAGCCATATCGTCATCATTTTGTGCCAACTACGCTCTTCGAGAATCAGCGAACAAACATGGAGATCTACTCCATCGGACGGTGGTAGAAAGCGTCAGCAGGAACTTCTACGTCGACGACTACCTTGGGTCATTCGATGATGTGGAATCAGCTCTAGAGCAGTTCAGGGGTCTGACGAGATTGCTGGAAGAGGGCGGCTTCCATCTAACTAAATGGATGTTGAACGCTTCCGAAGTGCTGAAGGTCATCCCGTATCACGAAAAGGCCGAAAGGGTAAGAGATCTGGACGGCTCTCCACTTCCTATTGAACGCACCTTAGGAATACGATGGGACGCGGAAACGGACGACCTTCCTTTCGAGCTAAACTTTCCCGAGCTACCAATAACCCGTCGTGACATACTATCTGATGTCTCAAGTTTGTTCGACCCGCTCGGTTTCGTCTATCCCTGGCTGCTACCCGGAAAGATCCTGCTGCAGCGGCTGTGCCGTAAGAAATTTGATTGGGACCAGTCACTGGACCGAGGGGACCGGTTGGATTGGGAAGAATTTTTGAACACCTTAAAGAAATTAGGGGACATAAGGATCCCACGATGTTTGACTTCTGGCCATACGACACGGACTGGAGAACTACATGCTTTTACCGATGCATCCGAAGTCGGTCATGGAGCTGTGGTGTACGGACGATGATGCGCAGGAGATGGACAATATACCACGAGGATCCTGTTCGCCAAAGCCCGCTTTGCTCCACTGAAGTCGGTCTCAATCCCACGCCTTGAACTCAGCGCAGCCGTGTTGGCAGTCACGGTGGTGCAAGCCGTGAAGAGATGTTTCGATCTCTACATTTGGTCGGTGAGCTTCTGGACGGATTCAACGATAGTACTTTACTATATCAACAACGTCCGGAGCCGGTTTAGTACTTTCGTTGCTAACCGGCTCACGGTTATCCACGATGAATCAGCCACGAACTAGTGGAATCATGTCAGGTCTGGCCATAATCCGGCCGACCTGTGCTCCCGAGGTGCCACCAACTTCAGGCAACTAGACACGTGGACGAGAGGGCCAAACTTCCTGCACCTGCCCAAACAGGACTGGCCCGTGTTCGAATTGAAACCCCCTACGGAAGTAGAACTGGAAATCAAAGGCATAGTGATAGCGGCCAACGTAGTCAAAGCGTCATCCATTCTATCGCGACTGGTCAGGTTTTCTTCCTGGATGAAGACGCTTCGTTCGCTAGTTTGGTTAACCAGGTTCAAGAGAAATTTACTAGTCATGAAAGGGCTACGGCCCTCAGGCCGGATACGGGTCGGCCCGATAAGTCCCGATGAGCTACAAGCGGCAGAATACGATATTTTTCGAATGATACAACGCGAGGCTTTCGCCCGAGAACTCAAGAGGGCGGAAGAAGTAGGACCGACCAATAAAGACATGCCATCTCCAAGAGGCGAGCTGAAGCGTTTAAACCCCAAACTCATCGACGGACTGCTGCGGGTGGACGGTAGGCTGACCAACGCCCACCTGAACTTCGACACAAAATATCCTATACTGCTGCCTGCGAGACAACCTGTAGTAGAGCTGATGATTCAACACGTCCACGCCGTGGAGGGACATGCCGGGGAAAGTCACGTGACGAGCGTCATCCGAAAGCGTCTTTGGTTGTTGAGAGGACGAGAGACTGTAAAACGCGTAATCCGACGGTGTGTGCAATGCAGGAGACGCAATGCCACAGCAGGCAAACAACTCATGGCCCCACTACCAGAATCCAGGGTGACTACGGGCTGGTGGCCGTTCATTGACACCGGGTTGGACTAATTCGGGCCCTTGTGGATCAAGTGCGGGAAAAGATTAGAAAAGGGATACGGATATATCATGATGTGCGTGAAGTCACGTGCGGTACACCTAGAAGTCGCACATTCGATGACGACCGATTCGTTTCTACGGGCCTTGCAAAGATTTATCAACCGAAGAGGCATACCGGCCGATAAATACTCAGATAATGGATCGAACATTTTGGGCGCTCACCCGGAACTGCAGCGTTGGCACAAGAACATAAACAGGGACGAACTGCAGGATCGAACCGTGGCCTACGGCATACGATGGCATTTCAACCCCCCACAGGCCAGTCACCGAGGCGGCATATGGGAACGCATGATCCGGTCCGCCAGACGGATATTGCTGTCAATCATGGAGCAGCAGCCGCCCGACGACGAGACGCTGAACACCGTCATGACTGAGGTGGAGAGAATCCTGAACAACCGCCTCCTGGTTCCAGTATTGAACGGCGACCCCACTCACCTGGCGCTCACCCCGAACGACTCAGTGTTGCTAAAGTCGGACGAGGGTTTCCAAGGGCCGGCAAACCTTCGCGGGAGCTACCTCCACAGATGGAAGCAAGCGAACTATCTGGCCAAGGTCTTCTGGAGGCGATGGCTACGGGAGTACCTACCGGCTTTGCAGATTTGACAGAAGTGGCTGGCCAAAACAAGACCATTCAAAGTTGGAGATGTGGTTATGATCGCCGACGAACGCGCACATTTCAGCACTTGGTCTTTGGGAGTAGTTACGGAAACCATCGAAAGCACTGACGGAATGATAAGAACGGTAACGGTAAGGACAGCTAACAGAGTGCTCATTCGTGACATACGCAGTATTAACCTACTCGAAAGCGAAGGCGGAGGAGCTGATAACCCCGAGGCCCAGTAGACCTTCTCATACTAGTCATCGAGGTGGATAAAACAACGCCATATATACCGTACGGTCTCCGTCAAACACGTTAGAGTGCTCGCGGTCTTTCGTTGACATGGCAGAAGGTTCTTTCCGACATGTGGTGATGAATGCGATCCCACTGTACATCCCGACACATACACACATGCACGACGCACTCCACATCCCTTAACCCCATCAGACATGTGACAGTGTTCGTTGTTCGCTTTTTGTTGACGTTGCCGAATGCCCCATGCGTACGTGGAAGTAGCGGAGCTTAGGTCACACACATGCTATATTTTACTCGTTTTCTTGACACACGGTCTTTTGTTGACATTGCAGATAGTCCTCCTTTGATGTGCAGTCATACCTGTGATTTCATTGTACACCCCGGCACACACATATACTCATACACACTGACTCAAGCACATACATCCGGGACAGGACGGCCTTTTACAAGGACAGCATCTACGTGCCCCCTTCACACCCGCCATCGGTCATTTGGTCTTGTGGAAGATGTAGACTAGTCTCACGTCTACGTAGCTAATGGGTTAGGTGCGACCAGTAATAGAACGTTGACGAAGAGGATTAGGCGCGCGCACTGAGAGCAGGGCCTGGGTAGGTAGGAAGAATCAGTACCTTTATACTGAACCTTTGACTCTGCTAAAGATCCAGGAGGATTCTGATGGGCGGTGTAACAGCCGGTCGTGGAAAATCCCCCTTTAACCCTCGCGATTCAGTGTTTTCCTAACATCACTCATTTGCCTACAGTATTGACTTGTCTTTACGAACTGGTTGTTTCTATGGACCAATTGTTGTTTGTTCGCGCCCAGAGTGCTACTTTGACACATACTTGTTCAGGACCTGCGTGACGCACGTGCTGTTTACTCACACGCTGCTATTCGGTTTCTCGTTGTTGAGTCCTTGTGATCGTATTATTGAGGTTTGTATTCTTCTTGATGTCATTTTTCATGTAATAATCTAGTATCATAGAATATCACGGATAATCGTCTTTTGATTTCGGGATCCGTTGCGAATTCGGCTACGCATTGCTCAAACGTTCGTTACATCCCCCACATCCTCCTAACTGTTCGTTTCCGCATTATGCCTGACGTTTTATTTGGCAATCTTCCTCCATTCCAGTCTTGTTTGTGACACAGAGAGCAGGTTCAATTTATGGCGGTAAACAACTATAGGTTCGCCAGGGTTATGAAAAGTTATGCATCAAAATGTGTACAGCTAATCTGGCGCGGAATACTAACAAATACTCCCTTGGCTAGACAGTGACACTGAAATGAAAAATAATTCATGCGGCTAAAAAAACAAAAATGATCAAGACAACCTTAATTGGACGGCACGCTGGTCTCCGTCATTTCGATCACCTGACTGAAATCTGCAGCCTAAATCTTTCCCGAGATTTTCTGAGCAGTTTCTGTAGTCCCTTCCCCCGATTCTTCTTCTTCACAGATAAGGCCTCCGTGCGGACTTACTTCACGGTGTTTATTCCTTTCTCCGTCGAATAGATGTTATTTCTTTAGGCTTAGTAGTTTGCCTTCCATGGTAATCCCGATTCATCATGCCTTCTTCACCTGTCTTCCAGAAGGCCCAACGTCATGGCATAGAACTAACCCTGGCGACCGTTTAGCTGACAGGGTGGGTCCGGGAGAATAGTCGCGGTGACCGCCAGTCTACAGTGAGTGCAGGAAAAGTCCAATTAGTGCCAGATACACAAACACTGGCCTGCCATCCAACAAATTGTTCACTGACAGCTCAAACCCAGGGAGAAGGCAGGCACTATCGGTTAATTTCAGTTCAGTTTGCGCAGGACCGGTAGAGGCCAAGATCGATCGGGCCTCCAGGTTACTTTCGACGGCACTCACTTAATTCCGCACCCACTACGCCAGTTTGGTAAGCATTTCCAGTGTTTTTATTTTGGTACAATCTTTCACTGGTCGAGTTCTGCTAAAAACCAGGAGAATGGAAACATCCCTTCACCTTCAACTCGAAAGACAACGGCTTTGAATGCTTTTTCTCACTAGCAGGTAATTTTGCTTTGGTTTGCAGGACATCTACAATAATTTCACTCTAGATATTCCCTTTCGGCTTTAAAACTCCACCTCCGGGAATATCTCTTCTCGCTTACAGTCTGGAATTTTTCTGAAAGATTCCAGATCTTTCAAACATAGCAGCTCTTTAGTCAGCCGGTCTCATCATCCAACTACACTACTGCAAAAGATGCTTGCCCTATACGTAGTCTTGATCGCGCCCCAAGTAGTTTTTTACCGCTCCGTCTCGTCCATTAGACAAGAGTCATCACGATCAGATCCCAGACTTTCATCCCCGTTGGGGCTTTTAGAATTTTAAAGCCTTAATGTTTCCCCATTGGTCTTCTTATTCTCAGGGGAAAAAGCCCCATGTTCTGCCTCACTGGCTGTAGGTCTCCCACCGTTTGCCCAACACCATCCTGGCGGCCAGCTGCTGGACCTTTTCGAGACGGACTGCACCTTTTTTGAGGGAGGGCTCCCAAGTCCCCAAGCAGTATTCGAATTGAGGCCTCACCATTGCTTTGTACAGGTGCAAGAACATCTGCTTTTTGCAGAGAGTGCTTGACTTGGATCTGAAGAGCCTCTTTAGCGATTCATGGGCGGCCAGCTTTCCCTGCTTTGCCCATTTGAGTCCCGCAGTCATAACAACACCTCAGTTTTTATGTGTTGCGCGGCGTAAATGTTGGAGGGTCCATCAGCCCCATTGTGGTTAAACCCAAAGACGCTCTGGCTAGTAGACAGATTTTACCTTCATTTAACGGCATATCCGGTGTGTATACCCACTTGGGTACCTTTCTGATATTACTAGCTAGTAACTCACGCTGACCTGATCCGACGAGCTTCACATCGTCTGCAAGTGTGAAGCACGGGAGCTTTAGTGCTTTAGTCAAGTCGTATATATATATATATATATGTATAGAAGAGGAAAAGCAGTGGTCCCAGAACTGATCCCTGGTGTACACCACTGGTCGAAAATACTGGCTCAGGGTTGGCTTCTCCAAACCTAGCACAAAAAGTCCTGTTATTCAGGACCTCAGCTATTCATCTATGTAGCTGTCATTTTATCACGCAGGTCTTAGGGCTTCACAGCAGCCGTCGATGATTCACTGGGTCTAATGCCTTGCTGATGTCTAGATAGCAGACTTCCAGTTCTTTGTGCACAGGAAAAGTAATGGTCTCAACCAGTCAAGCATCCAGAACCCTTTGGATGTTATCCATACATGTTATGCACCTATCATTGCAGAGAGTAATTCGTCGAATCCCTGCTAAAACAATAATATTGACAGTGGTATATTTCGGATGCGCACGAAGCATGCTAGACTGCATAATCGGATGATTCAAGTGATGCCAGAGTCGGAATTTACAAAAGGGTACGATATGTGTGCACAGCTTGTTGAGGAGGGTGGTAAAGAGGACTAAAACTGTAATGATGCCCTGCAAGTTTGAAGGTCAGTGTCAAATAATCGAATCGGCCGGCGGTTTGCAGTCGGTTAAGAAAGGGGAAATATATGCATAAGTAGTACCGGAAATAGTCACAACATTAAAAATTCCTGCTGAATCAGGGATATCTGTCAAGAAACGAAGAAGGAGGAAGAAGAAAGAAAAGTTCACCAAATGGAATTCAAAGAGGCGTTTGCAAGTAGCAGGGTGTGAACATAGTAGGATATAAAACTCGAGGATGTGCAAGAATGGATCTTAAGATATCAGGTATCACGAAGCTACGGCCTGTGTGGTGGTAGAATATGATGGTGGGATGCCGAGGTATTGAATCACAAGGAAAGAGACCAACAAATCCGATGGATGGAGCGAGGGATTTCGAGAGCTGTGATGGAAGAAATAGCCAGAGGTGAGCCGGTAAGTGTTCAGCGGTTTATATTCATTGATATCGGTAGGTCATGAAGTAACATCAAAGATATGAAGTTATGGCAGTAAATCAACGGGAAGCGCTTCATACATCGATTGCGGAGGCCATTAGCGTGCAAAAGCGATAATAAAGTAGAGAGTAGATAAGTGAAGTGATGGCTGCTCTGATAGGCAGATCACATGGCCAGGCTGGGGCAACAACTGCGGGACCAATGAGTCTGGTAAGAGAAACGAGAGCGGGACGACGGATTCATAGCAAAATGAAGCAGTCGGCAGAGGAGTCAGTAGAAAATAAATTTGAACGTCAAAAGGTAGTATAGCTGAGTGCCGAGCAATGTCGGTTTCGTAGTTGAGGTACGTAATCACGTGAGGCGGGAATGAAGGCAAAATGCCCAGGAACTCCAATATGGTCGACAAGGACGCAAGAGAGAGTATGCTGACAAAAAACTATCAAAAAAATGAAGAGATGAAAAACTGGAGACCTTGATGGCATGATGGCAGCGGAGGCAAACACAAAGACAGTGTACGATAGATCGGAATGAAAGCAGGTGCGATGATGGTAGAAATAGCGACTGGGGAGCAGGTACGCATTGAGCAGATTGTCCACGGTAATGCAGGTATGTTGCGAAGTAACAACAAGGAGATTTGCACATACGGGGAGGACCTGACCTCTTGCAAGGTGAGGACGTCTCAACGCAACAGCTCCATGTGGGCGAACTGTGGGACTGATAGAAGGAGCAAACCGTCTCAAAATCGTCGACTGTTGCGATGTTCAGGGGACAAATATTTCGCAGTAAAATATGCTGTTAGGAGATTGTGGAACGGAAGTGAATGGCAACAACTAACGTGACCGTTTTCGAACATACCAGTAAAGGCCAGTAAAAGTGATAAAAAGGAACGAGTTTTATCTTGGGAATTGGTTAGGTTTTCAAACAGGACTGGTGAGTAGTTTGGCCCTAATCGTCGGAAAAAAGGACCACGAACGATGAGCCGAGAATGGTAATGGTCTCTTTTATAGGCGATAATTGTACACTAAGGAAAGTAAATTGTGTCGGGCCTAAGAGGCGGTAAGTTAAGATGGAAGCGAGTACGGTAGAAAACCGGTGATAGCTGGAGGAAGTGACAGTATGTTTGCGACATTTCGGGCACAAAAATAGTGCTTTTTCAGCAACCGGGGCCGGTGGGTGGGGCTGACCGTGCGCTAGACACCCAAAATGAAAGCCTTTTTTGGTGATAGGAGGTGCGATCCACCAATCTAACTGCGCCCGCCCATCGTTGCAGATGTCCTGCACGCCCGTTGTGAGCCGGCCAAAGCGGTAGATCTGACCGCGGCCCGCACCGGCGGGATTTGCACGAGTGATACTAAAGTAGTCACCTAGCTGTAGAGATCAAGTGGTCCAGGAGCTTGCAAACAGACTGCGGGGGATCCTGGAAAGCAGGGTCAATGAGGGAGCAGCAGAATGATGGACAGGTATCGCATTTCCAGCCTGAAATATGGGCTGCATATTTTGTCGGCATTGTCAGCGGATCGTTGCGAGCCGTCAAAAAGGAGATACACGTGAAGGGTCGTTTGGAAAAATAAAAATAGAAATAGGCAGTCTGGGGTTCCCCCCGATGAAGATAAACGGTCCTTGGTAAGGAGAAAAGTCAAGAAGTTTGAAATTCGAACTACTTTTGAAAGAATGCGGGATACGAGCGATTAAAAGATGAGAGGAATGCAAAAGAAAACTGCGAAAAACATGAAGAAGGTTATGGATGATTTGGTAATGAATGGGTTTCATCGGAGTGGGATTTTGGGTGTAACGGTTATTCCGACCATGAGTAGCGCGTAGCCCAATTAGATAATACCAAAGTCAGAACAATATTGATTCGCTGATCTATGGTACTGGGCCAACAAATTATACATGTATAAATATGTACAAACCTCAACTGCACGGCCACAACGTCCAGCAACGAGGGCCAAAGTTCAACGAAAGGTCAATGTCAGGTACCACCGTCACGGCAGTCCAAGTTCGAATCAAAAATTATGCCACGGCACGTGAGCAAAATATAAACAAATGTGGAAGTATAGTGATTGATGCATGCTGTGCTTGTTCGAGGGCCAATAAGATAAAGAGCATAGTTTAACAATACAAGTATGTGGCAACGGCTAGGGAGGATTCCCACGCGCGTACTTTACTTAGGGGATGAAATGTCAGGGCGGACTAGGAGGGGGTGAACAAGGCCAGTTTGAACCGAGTAAGGTGAATTGGGTATGATTTGGATAGAAGAGGAATGAGACTTAGTTTTCTCCAACGGAGAACCCAGTAAGTGGGGCTGGCATGAAGGTAGCTCTAGGTCCAGCGGTATATTTGCCATGATGAGAGAGTTTTATCTGGGTGGAAGATTACTACAGAAATTGATGGAATAAATAAAACCAAATGATAATCGGTAAGTAAACGGAATACGATTATGGTGGGGCTATGACATGTATGATGGAAAAATTGAGCTGTGAAACCTTGGGAAGGTAAGAGCTACGAGGTTCAGGGACGAAGTTGAGACGGGACTTTGAGTGACCACTATGTAGAATAAAAAGAGAAATTCTGTGCAAAAACGTGGAACAACATTTGCTCAAGGATAGTATGTGGGAACAACGTAAGTGACGTCATAACTGGAGGTGGAATTCCGTTAATGAGCCACTTGAAGTAAAAGGGTTGAGACTTGGCTTACTCCAGTGAAGTACCTAGTAAACGGGACGGGCAAGGAAGAAGCTGAAGGCCTGGGTTTATAGCTACCTTTTTGGGCGGATCTTGTCTTGGTTGGAGATTTGACTTGGTGAGGCAGAAGTTTGTGCACGAAAGATAAATCAGACTTGGGTGATATGCGGCTAGGAGATCAACTGCAAATTGCGTGGTATGGAGGCCTTTAGGCCCGTGACTCAGACCCACGAGTCAGTAACCCAAGCCAACTGTGCAAGCTAGCACCTGTAAAGTGTACGGGTCAATGTTGGGTACGAGCGTCCGTACATCAAGGAATTTGATCATTTCCTCTTCATATCTCGGTGGATGGCTTGCTGCACGGATATTTGGTGGAAGCTCATTCCACATTTATGGATACTTAACCGTAATTGGACAGTAGGCTGATTCTCGAGGACGGCACGATGACAGAATGACTGCTGTGTCGTACCGAATACCTTATGCTTATTGGGTCTTGTACCAAAAGAGAGGCTTTGCAGGATCTATATTTTAATGGTGAGTGGGAAAAGGACAGGTTGATCTTTATCCATCGGCGCCCAAAAGGTTCGAGATGTAGCGGGTCACAGCACCTTTTATAGTTAAGACTAGATGAATAGCCAACCATTTGTTTAGCAAATGTCAGCTGAGCATTTCAATGGCAATTGTGTCACACTGACACACGATAGAGCCAACTATTGGATGGCGACACGGCAAGCAGCCTGCTTCAAAGGTGTGACCTCGATGCTTCAGTTCTTCGGTTTTTTCTCTGGACTGCCTTGAATGTGTACATGTTGAGAGAGTCATCTTCTTTCATGCCCTCAACACAAATCATTGACTAACTGAACGATGACTGCTAAGCCCGGTGATAGTTTGGCCGCTTCTCCTGAGCGCTCTCAACGCGCTCTCAAACTTCCCTTAATTTCTACCTCTCTCGATGGCCTCTCGTCCTCAGTAGTAGCGGAGAATACCTCTGTGATTAACGTGCTCATACATTTAGTACGGTAAGAGTAGCGTGCACGTGGTCCACATAGTACAAAGGACCGGAGAACGTTTTTGTAGGGGAAAGAGCGCGGTAAGTTTTATCGACTTTAAATGAGCGTGGATGATACTCAAGACCTTGTGAATTTTCACTGCATTTACAGACACCATCAAAGTATGGAGTATAAAACTCAAAAGAGGAAGGGAGGGCAGGCGGAGAAATAGGGATAATTACAATGATTTTGAAGTTGGCTGGGAGTAAAGCCGATGTGGTCTCGGTGAAGTTAGAACTGTCAAATCAGGCTGCCAGAAAAAGGAAATTCCACCTCGCAGAAACCCCTCCCAGAAAGTGAAATTGCGATAAGGTAGTTCAGCTTCCGGATCGATAACTAAAAGACTTTGGCCTAACATAATGGTCACATTTTGTTTCGTGTCTATCAGCTGCAATGACTGCTCGCACGCGTACACTTTACGTGGCTGACCCTTTTAACGAAACACTTTTCACCAATCACAAGGTGGTCTTTCCAGGCCTTGCCAATTGCTTTTTTATACTGCTTTTGAGCGGAACCGGAGCCTGTGTGTTTTCTGGCATACCTGTTTACCGTGGCAAAAATAATCGGATCTATCTTCTGTTGTGTTCTTCCGTAATTGCTGACTAAAATGACATCAGCCAGTTTAGCTGCAGAATGAAAGTAATTCCAAAACAGGCTTACATCTGTTATATGTTGGGAGGTAGCAGGTAACATACCATGGCGTGCTGTGTCGTGTCTGGGGGCATGTCCCTGCATCAGGGAAAGTGACCTCATCCTCTCTGAACTTCGACTTTCGGGTGTCAGATCTACCAAGTGTCCTTCAGGACGTCTCAGACCACCTACCTTTTCAACGGTCGATTGTCCCACCTCCATTCCGTTGCATTCGGCGAACGCAGCTCCATGGCTCCCTTCGTCACATCTTATACTTGCAGCAACCGGTTAAATATAGGGGCCAGTACGTCAGCTATTTTGATATGGTGGGAAACTGCCACCAGGCCGAGGATCACTGCTGCGGTATATTGACCTTTCTGGCAGTATGAGTGGTGCCTAGTTGTCTCGTGTTTCGATTTATACCAGCCTCTTCCCGTATGGTCGTGCTAATACGTCCCATCAATCAGGCCATTTTGGTGGCCACGGGCGTTTAAATCCGTAGTGGCGTCATGTGAGAGTGCGGTAGATAGATATAAAGACATAGAAATTCGATTCCGCTTGGATAGTGCATCATGTGGTGAGTTTCGGTTTGACTCTGTTGGGAAGTGTGAACGGAGCTGCGGTTTATTATCATCCACACTGGAGCGTCACTATACGAGGCAGCTTCCTTATCTACCGGTGGAAAACATTTTTGAATGGAGTCTCGCGCACCGAATGTCTGGTTAGTCGGATGATTACGAGGTTGTCTGCCTATTTAGACCAGGTCCTCAAGAAAGATGTGGCATTGAGCATCTGACTTTCTCGTGGACTCAATGACCGCCTGGGCCTCCACCACGGGGAGAGGAGGTTTACTCAGTTGCTCAGCTACTCGCCTGACGGAGAAACTTGCCCTAACTGACTTACTGCAATGACGTTTTGAAGACTTCAGTTGGTGTTCGCTGAGTCTTTCATCTGTTTTTCTATGAAGCGACTGAGACCCCCGATTTCCGAGAAGGCTTTCTTTATTCTGAGTGTCCCAATGAGATCTTCCGGTAACATATCCCTTTCCGCCGATAAAAACTTTACTCTTCACAGCCTTTGCTTATAGTTTCGACTTCGGACTTAGGCAAGCATCCTTTTGAAGCTCTACGACACCTTTTATCTTAGTTTTCTATCCGTGGTAACACTGAGGTGCCAAGCTTGAAGGAGATACTCCAGAAGAACCTTAAGTGGGTTGTGCGGAACAGAAGTAGACCTGGCTTACTCCAGACAACTGTTCTCATTAGCTGCAAAAGGGCACTATTGATCACTTTGTAAATTTCTGGCAATGCCCCTAGGGCTCGAAATCCACAGTCATAAATAAGCTGTGGTCTTTTGCAGCAGTAGCCTCTTCGAAACCTACCTCAGTGCCCTCATCCCCGAGCACCCTATGGTTGCTTCCTGGCTGGCGTGAGGGTGCACGGTGATTGATTGGCTTGGTAGACGTGGTCTTCTAGTAGCCCGAGTTCTGCTGCGCGGTCTTTTTTCTCAGAGTGGAGCAAGAGTCCTAGAAGTTGCCGCGTACACTTGACTTCTGGAACCAACTCGGATACTGTCAGGTATTCCGCTTGGGCTGAGACTTTGTATCTTCTTTTGCTTGTGGGATTCCACACAAAAACTGGTTCTGGAAGCTTGACTGGGACTTTGTTTGCAGCTACATATTGCCCAATCCGTGATAATCAAGCACGTGTGGCCTTGAGACTGCACTCACGGCCTCGGCTCTGGTTTGGTTCAGTTTATTTTACTCGAGATTTGTGGCTAGAGTGAACGGTACCCGGACCTTTGTGTTGTCGGCACACTTCCGTGGCCCTGGACACCGTGTGATAGTTCCCTTTTCACAAAGGCAGAAATTTTGGGCAGTATAAGCTCTGGAACACAAGAGGGGGAAATACCGAGCGTGGGACAATTTCCTTGCAGTGAGAATAGCGGAGACTGCAGCTTTTTGGCTTAGTCCCTGAACACCTCAGTTCAGAAGTATAGATGGAGAGGGCTACCAGGCGACGAGCACGACAGCCGTTTATGAAGACCCGCTGGAATAGTCCTACAGGTGGGCGAGAAATTATCTCCCAATGGGACGGGCCAGGAGGATGCACACCAAAGAGGGCTACATAAGGAACAGATTGAATGGATCAGTGGTTGTGAAAAAGCAGCTCACTGTTTGCGATAACTAGGAAGCCGTTGCATCGAGGTAAGGCCACAGAGCTACTGCTTGTCAGGTGAACTTGTGACTAACTGAACGGACTGTGATGGTGGTAGGATAAGAGGTAGTTTTAGCCCGTGGAAATTTTGAACAGCAACAGAGTGGCACTACACTCCCCAAAATATACAGGCTTCCTACCGCGAAGTGTATCCGGGAAGCTTCACGGATATCGTATTCGTATATGTTAGGCTGAGTGTAGTTACAGATGATGACCCCTAAATGTCCCTATATATAATTAAAGTTGCCTCACAGGCATCCTGGGTTTTAAATCCGGGGGTTTTGTCTCCCCGAATTAGACTGGGAGAGCCATTCTTTCTCGAATGACACAAGCCGTAGTAGACACTTTAGGGAGCTGATAGATGGCGAACCATTCTTCCAGCACATCCGCCAGCCAACTCGGATCGGGGAACGAAAAACCCGGATGTGTGTAACCTAGCCTTCTCGAGTCACCTGGGGGGAAGTGAGTAGCTAATGTTCCCGGCTCCGAAAGGGAGAAGTGACCGTGTTGTTTCCAGATTTCTGATCAGCGGGCCTTTTCCGGGAGACCAAACGGGACACAAAGGAACCTGAAGAGTTTAGGTGTCGCACTCAAGGGGGAAGTGGTTTAGGTCTACTGGGGTGCTCACTGTCAGACTTTGGAGGAGAGACATACATAAGCGAAATATTTATAGTCTTCCAACAGAGTCCCTTTTCCATTCGAAGATTATATTACAGTGGTTTACACTTTTGAGTCCACCGAATAAGCTTCCAGCATAGATGACATTATAAGGGAATTGCCATCACCCAGTTCCCTGAATAATGATCGGAGAACGACATTTTCCGCCGGAAAAGCAGTATTCTGGTAAATGAGAGCTGGGTCTTTAGAGGAACATTTAGAATCAGCGGCCAGTCCATACCCGGTAACACCTAGGTTCGCCATTTGGGTCTACACTTTTCATGCGCGTTTGGCTTTTTGGAACGTGCGACCTCCTAAGTTTCTAAAGGTAGCAGCAACATCGGGTTCATACTTCAAACTTTTTTATACGGGAAAGTAAACTAAGCTTTTTAATTCCAGCTCCAGATCCCTTCTATTACAAGGATGAGTTATGCGCTCCAACATGCGACAGTGTGATCAGGCAGCGTTTGAGAATGCAAAACGTGATTTCTCCAGAGAACACCCTGTTTCCCCCCTCCCCCCTATAAACCACAAGAAACGATGCCGTCTGTTGAACGTCAATCCCCCATCGCTCCGCTGCACAATGATAACCCTTCTCTTGTTACCCAATATCTTAAAAAATAAGTCATGCAATCCAGCACTGCAGGTGGGAACCTTTTCTAATTAGTCCTTAGGCAAAAGTACGTTTTGGTCTCCTTTTTCGCTTAAGGTTACACTGAGATCAGACTTCCTCATTACAATTACCCCTAAACTCGAAACCAGTTACCCGAAAAAAATTGGGCACCATAACTATCCCCCGTTGAATTCAAACCAGAAATACGCGCCTCCTTGACGGCAAACAATTTGACCAGGATGTGCGACCCTTATATCTCAAGGGTTCAGGCCTTCGAAGTAGGACTTAGGGGCTGACAAATGAAACATACAATTTTGGCGCCCTAGACCAAATTAGGCCCGTGTATTGCCTGCTTCCACCCAATGAAAATCTCTCCTGTTAGAACCACCATCAATGACGCAATCTTATGTGTATTGTCTCACGGCTTTACTGTCCCTTCTGTCCTCTATCCCATAATAACAGCGTGGTAATATGGGTTCATCTATTACAACATTCCCCTTGCAATTTCTTTCCCTGACCTGGTTTTTCTGGTTAACTTTTCATTTTACCGTTTGCCGCCCTCTGTAAATATAACTGGTCAAAAATCCAGCCTGTTCTCGCAACCGTAACCATCCACGCCCTTATAACTTAAGATAGTCCGCTCATGACCCCACTATATCCAATCGGACGGTTAGTTATCACAACCATTTATGGATAGTCGCTACCTCCTCCTCATACCGTGCTAGGTGAGCAATATGGGCGAGCTTTCCCTAAACCCAGGGCGTTTAGCCCGAGATATTTCCGTCCAGCATCAAATAAATAGGTGGTGCTGGGTTCCAGGACATTACTACCCGCCTCCGCTAATTTGCTCCTACATTCTTCCACTCATCTCATTCATTCTGGATTCCTTTCCCTCAGCCTTCCTGCCCGGTCGCAGTTCCCCTTCCTGAATCACCCAGCTCCAAAATCGCTCGCCCTGAAAGTTCACCTTTCAATATTTTGTTGGCTCCAGTTTCCTAGTTTCGCTTTTTCCCACACCACTATTAGTTTGTTTCACCATGATTTTGAATCAATCACCCAACTTCAACAATTTTCTTCCCTCCGTATGTACTTTTCTACCTGCAGTTGGTGCAGCCAACCCCACTCGCACCATTCATCTGAGAATGGACTCTGATAGTCTTGGATACGGCCAGAAGCTGTACGAGACCAATACGTATACACAGGCTTGGGAGTTACAACGGCCGTTGTCCTACCCCATGTGTTTGCGTAACATCACTCTCTACTCTTCCAGCTCATGCTGTCAGAAGCCATGAAGTCATAGGTACCTACGCCTTAGTCCCCTGGGCCTGGTGAAAACAAATCACCCCAAGCATTTGCGACGAAAGACAGATAAGCTGGAGAATACAGTCTGGCGGAGGGAGAATGGGATGTTCCTATATGGGATTCGCCACCCCTCTGTCAAAAAAGGGTGGGAAATAAAAAAGGCCTGCCGGGATCAGTCTGATTCAGAAACACTACCAAAATTAGACCGTGAAGGAAATGGGGAACCTTTGGTTACTGGTATGTCTCCCATCAGCCCAGACCAGACCCTACCAAGGGGAAACCCGATACGGCCCTTGTCCGCTCGACATGCTTTTTTATTGTGCAAGGGACTGACTGGAGTGAACGCGAAATGGACCGCCCATATTTACCTACCTACTCTCCTCTACAAGTTTTAACCACCCCTGATTATACTACGCAAGCCTGGCGCGTATGTTGACGTCGGCAAAAAAATCAGTTGCTTATCCGTGCAGCCCCTGGACCCATCATTTCCAAAGTACCCGCACGGCCGTACTAACCCCGAGCGATATGATTTCCTCCAATCCTACGGAAGCGAAAATTCCTAGCTAGGCCTAATAGTGAGAGTGCCGTTAGCCCCCAGGCGCACTGATTTATTATATCTGTGACTCGTCATGTCTCCATGACCATTGTGTCAACCACTGTGGTGGAAAGTTCGGCTCAACAAAGCAAACCCTTTTATCCACCCGATATGAGGTGAGATTTCAGTTCACTCGTAGTTAACGAAGGAACCTAAAAGAGCTTATAAGGTGGTGCATATAAGTGCCTGGAAAGAAAACAAAACAAAACATTCCATTTGATTAGTGGCGAAGCTGAACAAATACTTCGCCGACTGCTTGGTCACGGTGTACGACTAGGCGGGCAGGAGGAGGGATTAGCTTGTTTCTATACCCATACGAGCGTAAGCGAATTGTTTCGAAAGTCCGACGGATTGAAGAGAATGAGACGGCTACAGGGGGTGCGGTTAAGAAACAATGATTTGCGTTAAAAATTAGCCTATTATTGAATTAGTTGCAGGCTTCAAAATGCTTGCTGATTACAGATTTGGAGAGAATCTCTCTAATCAGTTTTTAAAACGCGAAAGTGGTTTTCGAGGTTTATTTGTCATTCCGAGGAAAATAATAGGATAACAGTGCTGCTGAGAAAGAAGAGCGTGGAGGGCTTCAAATAATTGTTGAAGATTATAAAATATCAATATCATCGTGGTCTGGATGGTAGGACAAAACTTTCTGACTTCGGAGAAGACTGCTTCAACTTGGCCGGCACAGCAAACATAGTGGGCCAGAATAACTCGCAGGAGACGGACGAAAGGAGCATTGGGTGGATTTTGGCCATCAGTGGAAAGACAGTGGAGGTCATGAAGAAAAGTTTGATTGCATGATACACAGCGAAGACTGCCGGGAGGGTGACAGCTTTTAAGGACTCCAAGAGGAAGAGAATAGGTGGTAGTCCAGCAGCAAGGTTCACTTTGATGCTTTGAAGAGAATTCATGGCTTCATTTCCTTTGCAGAGTCATGAAAGTGCAACGTCGTCTCCATGTTCGCAGCCAACGATATCAGATGGAATGCGGAGCTTACTATTATCAAGGAAGCAAAGAAATGGAGACAGAATTACACCATGAAAAAGCAAAGTCAAGTTGGCGATAAAACCGGCCACCAGAGGAAGCAACTGAATCTGATTAGAACAGCAATCACGAATGGCGTTTAGAGTAGGATCGCCAATCCCGTCATCACGCAAAATATTCAAGATAGTTCCACGACGAAGGCAACCGAATGAATTCGAATAATCAACAGACATTAGTCTCACACTACGGACACCGTGACCAAGAGCAGAAGCAGTGGAATTAACAGTTTAGTCAACGGCACGGAGGATTTGTGGAGAGGTTTTGTGGGCAAGGTTTGTCTGGCCTAGAGTAGACTTGGGGACTTCTATGACGTGAGAGTGCATTCTCAAAAGCCTCCAGTCAGGCGGACGTGCATTCTATAACATGGTAATATTGATGGTTTATTTTCAGAAGGCCTGAAGCATGCCAGATACATGATCTATTTTAGAAATTTTCCTGGGTATAAGAGTGGTGCACATAGGTATCCAACAATTGAAAATAAACCCAGAATCACTAAAACTAATAAATACATCAAACAAAGGGGGCGACGGTTCAAAAGAGCGAGCTTGTAGCATGATTGCTGGCAGAAAGTCTGGGCCACCTTGCTCGTGGCACTTGACTTGTCAAATTCAGTGAGGTGGGCTGAGTATGAGATAATGGGTTCAAGGGGTTTCCACGGATGAGAGGTAAATGATAATGTGTGGAAGTTAACGGAGAACAAGTGTTTCAAATGGTCCACATGTAGTTTCATCTTCGGCTTTGCACAGCAAGGCTAATTCACGGCTTTTTAAGTCTAACGACAGTTTTCGTTGCCCAACATTATACCTATATAGAGACCACTCAGCTATAGTACTTCAGACTTAATGGGTATGGAAGGCCTTTTTACAGCATAACGCTGGCCCCATTTGCAAGCATTTTTCTTAGTTTTTCAGAGTCCCTCCAGGTAAGAGGAGGAGAACCTATCGGGTCTATCATAATAGGTTTCCATGGGGCAACATGCGTAAGCAAAAATTAAGGTGGTCGCTCAAGCCTTCACAGTATGAGGACGTATTGTTTGAATGAAAAGTAGAAAACGATGGAGCCAACAAACGGGCCACAACTAGAACACAGCATACCGGTTCGAGTGAACTGTGATCAGCGATTTAATGCCCACCAAATGTTTGCCAAACTACAACCTTTACTCGTTTTGGATAAAACCGCGGGGCCTGAGTGCAACGCGTAACGCGAATAGATGCAGAACCCGGATCAAAACGAGATCACTCTGCAAACTCCACGGTACCATTCATGAGGTGAACTATAAATACAAAACGATTATATCCTTGGCAATGAGCCACAGTCACTATCCGGCAAACAGGTAGTTTGAACTGTCACAGAGTCTGCACAGAAAGAATAGTTGACGGAAAGCGAATGAACAGGTGCCTGTTCTATGGTCTAATAAAAATTTGCACTCTTATCCGGGCCTAAAATGTAATTTCCTGAGTGTGGAAGCCCAAACATCAATGTAAACAAACCAAAAGCCTCTGACTCATCGACGCGAGGAAAAATAACCGACGAAGACGAAACAAAATTGTCCTCAGTCAGCACGAATCAAAGCCATACCGAATGTCCACAAAGTTATCTCGGTAGGAAAGCGCAATCATGGAAGGAGGGGTAAATGCATCAGACGCAGAGCGAGTGGTGACCACAGACAGTATCGGCACCATTGTTTTAGGGAAGTCGGTCCTAAGTCACTCAGGTAGCATATGTAGGTAAGCCGATGGGGAACTTTTAATGGATAGTGATGTTTGGAAATACACTTGGCCTTTCGAGACTCTCAGGGGTACAGGCTTGTTTGCGGGCGTTATGATAGCAGAGAGGTAGACAAATGTTGGACGCAAAATTGAATTTTGAAATAAAGAGATAATGCAAATCGGTTGGAAGTGCTTTGTTGAAGACATGTTCAACCACTGTGAAGGTACTGGGATAGTTTACCAGTGCTGGATGCAAAAGAGCATGGAAGCTCGTTGCAAAATACAAGAGATTCAAAAAATTCATGATGTCTAAGAAGAACGTGTCGGGTATGTTGAGATCACCTGCTAATATACACGGGAACTGATAAAGTCTTCCAGAAAGATAGTGGGAAACGCTATCATTTAACTGACTGATGACATCACGGGAGCATCTGACACAACATAGAAATTGACGGAGAAGACACGATGAAAGGAACTAGGAAAAGTTGAATTGCTGAGAACTGTATTGCAGTTGATCTGCATCTTGCTGTGCTAGAATGGGATGTGACGAAACTTACACCATACTGAATGGACAAATATGATTACTTCCTCCCTTCGGTTTCTTGGGTTCGCTGCCGCTCTTCTCTGAAAACGTCATGCATTTTAGTATGGCAAGAACCATTAGAAACTCATTTGTGCCCCAAAGCTTTCTGGAGGAGTATTGCGCAGAAGCAATTTAAGCCATTTTGCGAGGCGATATGGTGTACCTTTGTCAAATTTACCTAAAAGAGGAGAAAATCAGACGGTAGTATTGGGAGCATCGGATTCTTTGGAGCCGCTGCCTAGCCAGCAAGATACTTCCCAGCTTGCCTCAGTACCTTCCGTAACAGGCCTCACATCTGATCTCTGAATGCATCCAAAATGCTCCGAACTCGAGGCCAAGAGAAACGATCCGTGAGGAATTCGAAAAGGAGCCGCCGTAAGATAACTTTTAGACTTGTAAGAGTATTTAAAGCACGGCCGACTTTCAACGGCCTCGCCGAAAGGCAACTTACCGGGGGTAATGCTCCGGGGCCTTACTGATCAGCAGGTGGATATCGATGTACGCTTAGGTACGTTAGGGCCCGTACCCTTACTGGAAGGTTGCTTTGGGGAAGTCAGGAGAAACAGTCCCTGTGCGGAGAGCAAAAATAAGTCCCGAGGCTTACTTTAAATGCTTCCAGTCTAGGACCGTGGCAAAAGCAGCCGTATGATGTGTAATGAACGGCAACGGAGAGCGATCAAAAAGCTCTTACAAGTAAGCGAAAGCTTTACAGATTCATTTTGGGCATATTAGTAGATGAGGCAAAAGAAAACAGCATAAGACCCCAATAAATGACCTAATGGCCCTCACGGATATGGTTGTCTTTAGTTTAGAAGAAGCCAAACTGGCAGTTAACAGGCTGAAAAGTAACAAGACTAGGGGACCGAAAGTTATTGACTCCTCCGTTCCTAAGGCTCCAGCCAAAATGCTACCCGAACCTCCAATATAGCTATCCAACACTTCATTAGACACGGGAGACAACTGACCGGCTGTATATAGGCACAAGTTGCCCTTGTCTACAAGGGAGGCTGACGAGGGTGGCTTCAGGCTACGGTCTCATAGGCTTAATATCAGTCACAATCAAAGCACTGAGGAGAGGCGCCATCCAATTACTAACCGAGCATATAATGAACCATAAGTTGAATTGCAACCAGCAACGCGGGCTTCGTAAACAAGAATCCCGTATGACGAATCTGGTGTCATTTTTCGATAAGGCAACTGGCGGATTGGACTGAAGGAAACGAGTGGAGGTATGTTACTCGGACTCACAAAAAGTCTTTATTTGGTCCACGGCCCTTCTTTTGAAGCAGAGGAGCTTACAGTGGCTCCGCAGATTATGAGATGGGTTGAGGTTTACTCCAGTAACAGAATGTTCTTTGTACAGAACGCGGCCATAAAAACTCCACTGGCCGAGGCACGAGGTGGTGCGCAGCAGCGCTCTGTGCTGGGACTGCCGTTGTTTCTCATAAACGTAGATAATCTAGTGACCGCACCGGACTCCCCGGGGCTTCTGCAGGCAAGAGACTTCGAATCAGTGCGACGGCCCATCCCATCTGAAAAGCAGGAGGACGTAAACAGGGGCAGCGCATAGACGGAAGAAAGGAATTCAAAGATAGTGCTACTGAATGCAGAAAATTGCTGCTTGACAGAGGAAACAAATACGACAGGTACGTAGGACCGGCCGTCTCGGCGGGGATTAAGTCCGCTATAACTGTAAGAGAATTAGGTGTGCTTGTGCACCACAGCTCCAAACCCATTTGCCGGTTTGACTCGGTAGTGGTTGAGGCAAACAAGGCAATGTCTAAGTCAGAAAAGACATTGCTGTCTAGGGAAAGTTGTGGAATTCATTTCGTGCATGAGGCCGCACCTGGAGACTTTTGCTTTGGCCCTGACGTCGATAGTAGCGAAGGACAAAAAGGCATTGAAGGACTTCCGAAGGAGGCTCACCCGAAGTGTTGGTGGGTAGCCATTTAAACACTACCAAGAGACCAAGAGCCCTTAGTCTTTTCTCTCGTGAGAGTCGTAGAGGGTGGGAAGTACTGGTGTAGGTTTTCGAGCTGTATAATTGGGTACCACTGTCGACAAAAGAAACAGTGAGTCAGGTAAATTTATGAAACTTTTGCCAACATTTAAGGCTTGGACATTAAAACCACAAAAACAATCAGCAGCATCTTAAGTGACATCAGAATCACTATAGACTCGGAGAACAATGGAGAATGGGTATTAGGAACGTGCCTGCGAAAAGAAACTTCCAAAGGTACACTGGAGACATCCTTGTATCGGAAAGAAACAAGCGAATCAAGTTTTCAGCGTTCATAACAATCACCCGAGTGGCCATGAAACGCCATGCAATCGGACCGTGTTCACGGAGCTAAGACCCACTGCAGCACAACAGAACTGGGAGCGCAAGAAGAAAACTACCTCTTCAGAATTTTCCAGCGAAAGGGAGATCCAAGAAAATTCATGGGAACCGCGTATGGGATGAATAGGAAAATAAATCAAGGAACAACCAAATGGAAGGATCGCACTACCACGCATCAAAAACCTCCGAATGCACTGCGAGATTGCTCCAATCTCATTGCACAATAGTTGCTTGCAGACCAGCCAAAAGACAAACTGAAGACCGAAGAAAGAAGAAACTTTATATACAAGGTCAGTGGTATGGACTGCAGCGATGACGACGTAGATCGAACCCGGGGGGTAAAGGCCCCTCGGACCCACCAGCATGAACTGGCCACAAAGATATATAACGTATTCTCTTTCATGTCTACCCAGGAGGACCAAAGAGGACACAAGTTCAACCTGTATGAGGGCAAAATTCTGGACCAGGCAACCTCTGGGCACGCAAGGAAGATTTTGGAAGCCTTTTACTCTAAAAAACTCAGTCAATGGGCACATTGAATTGGCTCACACATACAATCGGATGAGGAACGGGCAGCTGAGCTAATTACAAAAGTCAGGAGCGGAATCGTTGGCCTCAGACTTTTCAGAGTGTACTATTGAATCTGAATTTCTCACACATATACATCTTCGGAAATGAATCACCGAGAACCCATATAAAAATGCAAGTAACGGCCCGAAGCAAAAGAGTTCAACCTCCCAAGATGGAGCTTCAACCGTCAAAGGTTTAGCGTCAAGTTATTTGGGGCGAAGCCGAAAAGCAAACTTCGAGCTTCGGGCACAAAGTGGTCTACGAGGCTCAAGATCAGGGCTAATGGCAGACCCGTAAATATAGGAGATAGGTACCAACAAATCACACGCGCTGATGACGCTACCTTAACTGGTGGTGAAACTTTTGCGATGTTAAGTTCAAGAGAGGCAATCAGAACATCACGGCAACCAACAAACTCAGCTACAACTAACACAAATATTTAAAACCATTGAGACCATTACCAGCTCTTTGTAGCTGTTGCGGCTGCGGAGGCAACTTAATGAATTAGCCATTTCGGACACAAGCTGCTCGGAATACTACCGCCGTGAACGAAATTTACAGGTTTTTCTCAAGCTCCGTTTTCTAATTTTACTGGTCCGCTAAGAATCTCTGGTCGACGTCGGTTCTTATGAAGTCTGTGTTTGTTTTGCTCAATAAGAGATCGATAACCTGGTTATTTCTCGTTGGCTCACGACTTGTCTGAACGATTTGTTTAGCCATTTTCGAAAATTATTCTCAAAGGCCCATCTAAGGGGAAGCAGTGAAAAGCGGAATTTGTGTACCATTTGCCTACCTACGAATTATTTGCTTGGATATCTCACTATTCAGGACGAATTACTGGTCAGTCTTTGCTCAGTCGGTGTTTTGTTTTGCAAACCTTTTTTGACAGCGCTTGCAGTTCAAGAAGTTGTGTTCTTACGAGTGCAAACCACCAAGATAGAGAGGCCATGACCGTCGTGCGCTCGCACTCAGTGAACACGATCAAACATTTGATAGGCCAGAAAAGAACAAGTGGGTGGGAGCGTGCTTCTTTTTTCACCAAACCAAAAATAAGTGGAGCAGTTTAACTCCCTAATTGACGACGTAACCACGGTCCCTGCTTTCAGACACAAACTCGATGCTTGTTGAACAGAAGTATTCCCAGAATGCGGCTAGCCCTTCCAAGCAGACTATTTGTTTCTTCAAACTATTCCCTTGGCTGTCGTTACCTCGTGTTGCATCCCGTCACTCTTGGGCTTTCTACCTGAAAGCATCTCTGCTCACAGGTTCCACTTCATCCTGCCAATCACGGCCTCACACTTACGTTATTCGATCACGCGGTATAAGGGGCCTTCAAGCAAGGAGTTACCAATTCACTCGAATCCCAAAAGATAAACAAAATCTGTAGCAGGTTCCTCGACACAAGAGTATGGAATGGGCAACTTCACAAATTCGTAGGAGTCCCAAATATGCTCTCACGAAGACCTAAAACGAGGGCTAAGTTCATGGCCCGAGACAACGAGCACTTGAGTCACACAAGCTCAAACAGTATCTGACAAATTCACTAGTTGGAGGGGAACAGAAGAAGGTTAGTGCACATATATGAGTGGTACGATACACATGTATGATGTATAAAGTCGAGTGTTTTCCACAAAGCCTGGGTATTATTGTGTCCTTTGAGGATTTTCCCTAACTTTTTGTTACAGACGAGGTAACGTCTCGAATGAGGGAGAGGCTGGTGGTTGCGATGAACCGGTAGCCTTTTGAGATTGCTGTTGCCGAGAGAAAATCTGCCTTATTCACTCTCTAGCAGCCACTACAAGGAAAAATAAAATCCCAAACAGTGCTGCACACCTGGATGTCGCAGCAAAGTGTGGACCCTTGGAGGTCGTAGCGAAATAACGGGAGGTTAGGTGGTTCACAACGCAAGTTCATTGACTTGAACCGACTGGACTGGATTGAAGAAGTATTTTGCGAATAACTACATCTTAGGAACCCTCTTTCAGATCTCAGGATGTATCCTTGTCTCATTCCCGAAATCAGGGAGCTCAGTTATTCTCTATTTATATGTGGGACCTCCTTCGTTGCTCCTAGGATTTCTGTCAAATCCCCCAGGCACTCGCCCTCTTTTCGTCAAGGACAGACTCAGGGTTTAAAGGCCGCCTCTGCGGCTACTCCCCTCTAGGTTCGTCCCCATCCTAGTGGCTAGCATTTGTACCTTTTTATGGTCTGGCCCCTGCCCAGGCTTGCATGCATTACTGCAAGTTCAGCCTAGCCTTGGCCTAGCGGAATGAAAAATACCTCTAATTCTGTATAGGACCCGGTAGTTCCAAGCGGACAAATATCCCTCTTCCAGAGGTATTGGCCGCAGTTATGCGTTGTTTCCGTGTCCAAAATCTGTTGTTCAGTCACTTACTCGGATTCTGACTTGTGGGCTCACTTCGGAGGACCTCACCCCACTCCCACTGACCACGGTATTTGCGGCTAGTTTTCGCACCTGGCAAAACGAATCATAAGGGCCCGTTTGGGGCTGCCGATAACACTCTGCTGGCAAGTCACCTCCAATCTGCTGCGACGATTTCGGCGTCGTCTGCAAATTCAGTGAACAAGGAAGATTAGAGCCCTAGCTCCGAACCATCTGTCGCCCCTCAAGGTTACATCCTCCGGCTGAAAAATGTAACCACCCAAAATGCCAAAAATTTTTTCATTATCGGAGGGGGCAGGGGCGTTTACCCATTCCTTCACCTTTCCGAAATTCTCTTAGACTGCGGATAGTTATACAGTACATGTGGCTAACTGGAATAAAGCCCTCGGTAAACTCCACGTAATAGGTCCCAGCTGACCGCTCTCCTTTCAGCCCCTTGGTCTCCTTGTCACGAGACAGGGGCAGCTTCTTGAAACAAGACTGTCCTGTAAGCCAGGCTAAAGTCTATCTGGGGATACATCATCCGCAGCCCGCATTCTTCCACTCCACTGGCAGGGTCCTTGTGAACGCCGAACAATGACAAGGCCCGCATATCCCGAAAAAGCTGTGAAGTCGTGAGGCGTGTGCCATTAAAGCAACCAGTATATCGCACGTCGCTGTTTGCATCAACCACTAACGGACAAACTACCGCCTGCCCTTCACACAAAGCCACCATCTAGTTGGACTTTTGACACCGTGGTTTGACTCAATTAAGCATTGTCACTAAAAAGGACGTAATTTGTCCGTGCATTCCTTGCCTTGCGCCATATAGAACGATCTTTTTTGGTTACAATTGGATACAGCTTCCGAACTTGTTCGTGGTCGATCTCCTTTGAGATTGGACAATCAGGGAATCATTGGCTGAGGGTATTCTAGAGGTATGCACACTGACAAGTGCCACAAGTAAGAGCCGCTTACTACACACGTGGCCTCTCCGGACCAGGTGCCCAGTAATCTGTTTCCTAATTCTTCTCTCCAGGCGAATATATGGTACTGGAGTTGAGCTAGCCGGCCCGTAATCTCCGACCTTATATCAAGGTCAAGTCTTGTGTGTTCCCGCCGCAGCTGCCGTCCTCCGGTCGCCTGGAGCACTTATCACTTTGACTGACTTTCCGAGCAGCAGCATGGGCGGAGCCTTCATGACCTCAGCCAAGGGCCGAGTCTCATTAGACGCCGAGGTTTTGTTTCGTTCCAGAAGTTGTGGCTCCATCGGAGTGTCCCTCCCGTCCATTTTAAGTTCCGGCATTATAGGTCACCGTGGTTCATCCGGTGTTTTATTTTTGTTGCCTGTTAGTCGACTCGCACCAATGATAAGTGCCGAGAGAGTATTAGCCCGGTATTTCTTGCTTGATGATGGACGTTTTACCTCGTCTGGAATTGCCGCGCTCTCCGTCACATAATTCTGGTATTTTGTATGGCCATTAAGCTTCTCGGGTCCGTGCAGGCCGACGCAGAGAACACGAGCCCAATGGAATATCTCCCCACTCTTTGGTTGGTTTGAACTCTGATCCTCACGATTGTCAGGCTGTTCCATGCTTGCTGAGTCTTGTGCACTTTGCCTAAGGAGGGAATTCCGCCCTAGGAACCGATTTCTACAAGTAACCCCTATCAAAGGTCCAAATTTCTCTCCATGTCTGATCAGCCCAATCTTGATGGACCTCAGGCTTTCATCCACCAAAGCCTATGAGTGGTTCAGTGTACCCCGTTTTTTTAGATGGCCTCTTAATTCGTTTATATTGCCTGCTCCGAAGCAAAAACAAGCATTACCGTGGGCGGTTTCATGAGCCTCAGTTCAAACCTCAGCACTACACAGCCACTCTCTCCCACCCGCTGTCCCATCCTAAGTTTAATAACGTCCCGTTCAGGCCGTTTTACGACTGGGTCGAGTAGAGACTAGTTTGACCACCTTTGTGGTGGTAGCCTGTTTCACATGTTGCTTAAGTAAATGCAACTGCAACCACTACCGGTGAAACTTATTATCCCATTATCCCCTGGGTGGGTCCCACTTTCCTGGTTGTTTTCTGGCAGGTTAAAATCTAATAAAAGTCAATATTTTGTCTGCGCTGACAGCTTGCAAATTCAGCAGAGGTTCAAACTCTTCCTTCACCGTTGCTTACGGTGCACTGTAGACGCAATTTGTGCCACTTACCTTAATCGCAACCTTAGCGGAGCAAGACTTGGCCTGCTCACTGTCAGAAACCAAGTTAAAAGAGGTTTCACAGTGGCCTAGCCCGGTTCGCGTCAGCTGTGCTACTCCGCTTCCCTGTCTTCCTTCTTTTCTGCTCTATTTCGTGCGAGACATCCTTGAAGCTACAAAAAGTCACCGCGTGGTCGTAAACAATTTTTCAGGGTGGCAACTACTAGGACTTTGTTATCCTGGTTTTCATCTCCCCTCGCATGCCTGGAGGGCTACAGAAGATTCAGTATTAGGTTACCGGCTCACTGACCGATGCTTTTGACCAAGATACAAGTTTTACTTCTTAGGTTACTCCCAGGGCAACCTCTCAGCTGGTGCGCCCTCGTTCGTGGCTACAAGTAGTTGCATCACTGTGCTCTAGAAATTAGGTGCTGCACGAGCCCCTGTGATAGCTACTTTACAGCCCTCAACTCGATGGCGCACAATAGCACAGTTGAGGTTTCTTTCATCTGTATAAGCCTATCGATAGTCCGACCTGGTCTTGCAAACACAGCTCAGCTGACTTGCTTGGCTGTCTCCGCCGGTTCTTCTGCCTTCGTCGGCTGCGTGGGACTGGACTTTTTGACCAATTCATGGAAAACCTCATCTTCTCCTGACTACACCACTTTAATATTCCCTGACCCAAATAGCTTGTGAAATCCCCGGTTTCTGTTCTTGTGAACCTCTTTTTATCGATGATAATGAAATATTTCTCAGGTTCCACGGGGATGCATGACGAGCAGCATGGACAGTATATGCAGAAATTCTGACGGCATAGAAACTGGTAGGCTCTTTGCAAGGGGAGAGCGCGGAAAACTGAAATGAACTATTAGCATCTACACATGTTGGCCATAACAGAAGAGTGCTTCTCCATTGTGGTAGAGGAGCACGCGTAGGTGGTTGATCAGGGTGGACAAAATTACTAACTGGTAAAAAAAGATGAGAAATTTTGTTAAAACAAAGAAGCCACCCAAACTAACATAAAATTATAAAACAGTTGAACTCATTTTAGGTAAATTAAAACGATATCCGTTTCCATGGCGAGTATGAACCGGTTCCGAATCAGTGACTAGTTTGTCAGAGAGATCTGAGTGTTCACAAATAATCTTCACTCCCACTTTCTTTCCATTTCGGGTATTTTAGCAACGGCTAAGGCAGACAAACAAGGGGAAGCAGGAGAAGAATAATTCGGGGCCGGAGACACGTTTTTGCTTAAGATAGTTCTGGACCTTCCCTCGAATCTCCTTGAATCGTGAGATGCTTGCCTGCACATCCCTAGTTGTAGGTGAGTCTGCCCTAAAGCACTCCCACCAAGTCTCACCCTGCCTTTCGACGAGCGAATTATCTGTGCCTTGACGGAATGCTTTACTCCGTGTGCTACCACGATAACCATTTATTCATTGCAGAACTCGGGTTGCAGTTACAGTAGGCCTTAATGCTAAAATTCAGCGCTTCGACCGATCTGGAACATTTTGAATTTGACCGCCGAAACACCATGGCGATCCACGTAAATCTCCGTGCACCTGTTCCATAATTTATCCATTCTAATTTACAACGCCTTACTACAGTTTGTATAAGGCCGATCTGGAACAAGATGGATAAGACGATTGTTTTATATTCCTACCGTATCATGTGCCGAAAGATGATGCAGATGGACATTTCCGGGTACGTGTGCTCACCGAACTGAGTACCCATCGAAGACCGCTAACCCCAGTAATCGAAAAAGTAAGCACAAATTGGCCAATACCACAAGAAGGTGTGAGCCAAGCCGAAAGTGCAATCTGGGGAAATGAGGAAGCTTTACCTGAAAGAATCAGAAGATAAAGCTCATTGGCTGTGTACGGAGGAAACTTTGATGACGGACAGAAGCGGAAAAAACCACCAGCCTTTTTGGGAGAATTCTAAAGGTGAATCACAACTAAACTATCGTGACTCGTCCAAGGAGTTAGCCTCCTGTTTTCGTCAAAAATGGCCACGGCAACAAGAGTAGGAATCATAATATTACTAATGATGATAAATTTTCTAGTGTACTATCCACATTGGTGGAAAGTTCCTCATTTGCCTTCCCACACATGCATCCTGACTGACTTCGGACTGGCTTCTTTACCATTATCAGTGCTGACAATGTTTTGTGGTCACCAGTATATCTATGATAATCATAAAAGCAATGAAGGTGTACTTCCCAGCATCGGCCTGGAGGAGCTTGTGAGAGCATGATCAAGAAGTACTATCTCACTCGATGAAACAGACAATTACAAATTAAAAAGAGTTGGCCACTTTAACTAACAAGGGAATTAAACTAGGCCGGGTTTAAGTGAACTGAAGGGACAACGGAATAAGCGGTAAAACAAGTCAGTTTCGACTTCATCATCGGCAATAGTAAAGAACCGGCAGGAAATGAAATTTTTGAAACTACTGTAATCTCAGGGTGCACAAGATACAGTATACGAGTGGACGATGCAGAAGTGATGGAGGGTACTTTTTAAGGTTCAGTGGACGGAGTAAACCGGGAAAACTGCAAAATGGTGCCCAGGAGAAAAATTCATGAATAAGAAAGAGCCAAAACACTTTGAAAAGGGTGGGATGATTACTAGGAACAATGAGCATCATCCCGTGATGTAAATCAGCAGCTGCAAAGGAAGGATTGGGCCCCAAGACATTAGGAATGAATTGTGAAACGGAATATCACCAGGGATGAGCAAAATATCGGAACGGAGAGGACGGCAAGGGTGTTAGCTCGGACTAGGCCTAACTGCTCCCAAAATGGTAGACAGTATTCAGTCGAGTCTCCTGGGGTCTTTCTGTATCCGAACTGAGGATTATAGGTGAAAGTTTCCTATAGTTTTTCGGGTATGCCCCTCATTGAGTCAGGTTTCTTTGCACGGTTGTCAGTCAATCGAAATTGGCAAAGTGAGGTCTCGACCATGTTTAATACATCACCGGTTGACAGCCATAGGTAATGCACGCTATCATGTGATAATGGTCCTCTTTCTCAGTAACGGATATGTTGTCAAGCGGAAGAATTATAAATCATTGGGCAAAGTGAACGGAGGGAACGGCCGGCCACATGGGTTGAAACCAATGGGCTTTGGTTGCTGGTGCAGTTATAGTTGCCGTGTTGTCTGACAATGCGTAGGCTTGGACTGAACGTCAATGCTGGAGCAACTATCGGAGACTCCATCCAGTCCGATGGGAAGCTGTTGAAAGAGTATTTACGCCTTTCGGTTAGATTGCGAGCAAGCTACCAGCTGATGAAGGGCCTTGGTAAAGGCTCACCCGATTCGAGTCAGGCTGTACTCCTTGGCCATAAAGTATGAATGACGTGGTAGAATAAACCAGCATTCAACTCCACGCTCTCACTTGAGGTTTGTGTCCGGGCTTTGTGATAGATAAGACAATACCCTGCATGATCTGAAATAGATGGAGAGAGAACGGCTGTCTAGAGGGAGTCCAATTTGGGAATTTTGATAAACATTTTAACTGTTAATTATCACAGGAGTTATACGACAGCAGAGAGAAGAGGGCTCAATCAATGTGTGCATGTGGAAAGCTAGTGCACTTTCACCCAACTTTGTCAAAACTGAGGAGCCAATGGCGTAATTGGCCAACCGAGAGCTCGGCCGTGGGGCAAGTACCGGTGAAATGCTATCGACCGGTTTTCTGCGTTCGTTCGCAGGGTGTTGCTATCAAGTTTGGCTGTAACCTCAAGGATTGTTCGGTTCTCGGATGCGTAAAAGTAGCCTTTTAGGAAAATTAGGAAATATAGTTGACTAGGAATGGAAAAGGTGAACGACTTTCCCTATGTTCAATTTTGTGGACTATATTGGGGCAGGAATTGGCCATCCGTTGCCTTGACGTGCTATCCAGGTCAGTGGGCTGAAAGTTCAGGCTACACTAGTGATTGTAGTTGGCAGGAGGCAGCTGAGATGCAATAAGAATCCAAATAACAGTTTGTTCAATAGGTCTGCGGGATATGTGATCCGAGTAGCGGCAGGTCATTTACAGGTCCGAGGCTGCTGGCCGGTGTTGGGTGTTGGTCCTGATAACGTGGATTGGATTTCACAAAATCGAGAAGGCCGCACTTTAACAAAGATGACCACAAATAGAAACGTATGAATATAAAAGATGAACGGTTTACTTCATGTTCTATTTTTATTTTTGGGCCTCACTCAGGTAGGTGTTATTCTTCAGGTGCTTTGACACGCTGTCCGGATCAAGTGATGGAAAATCGAGGCTATGATAGCTACAGTATCTGACGTTGACACACATGCTACGTGCGCATATGGAGGGTATGAGGTGGTTGAAACTTAGAGCTGGAGGTGGATAAGCATAAGTGGGGAGTCCAGGACGAGGTAACTCTAGTCACTCTTGTGAGTAAAAACCAAGAGCTTGTCCAGCGAATAAGGGCTATGTGGAGTTTGCCCCTCCGCAGTATCCGGTCTGAGCTGCCGGGCGGCAAGCCTGTGACTGAGGGTTTCCCGTTTCCTTCACAGCCCATAATCAGTAGTATTTGGAGACCAAATCAACCCCACTAGATACTTTTTGTTTCCACTTTTACTTTTCTTGTTTTTTGTTTCCTAACAGAGAGGTGGTTGAGCCTGCGAAGGAACTTTCAATAGCCCCTGTGCCCGACCTTTAGGATTCCATTAATCCAAATCAGGACCTACTCTCGTATAGAGACTACGGCCACTGGTCCTCGGTTTGTGACACGATGCCCAGTATGATCAGCAGCGTACAAAATAGCAGGACGCAAAACCCCTGGAGCGGTGTAAATTGTGCACCGAAGAAGAGCAGCGGCGAGCAGGCGGTGCACACAGGCGGGGCAGGTGGCACCACCAAGGTTAGTAATTGTCCGGGTAAACGAATTGGTTATTCTTTGTAATCGTGCGTCATATCGGTGGAACTACAGGCTATAATTACATTCATTTTTGTCTTTTTTCGCAACTGGTGGGGATGGTCTAATTTCCCCATGGCCGGACAAAGCGATGGTGTGGGTGCCTTTGACAGAAAGGGTTTTGCTAGCATGGGGTGGATAAATGCGTAGTGGGACTAAGCAGACACACGGAGTAGAAAAAAACGAATGGTGCAAAGCACAGACAAACGTACTTGTATCAGTCTCACGACACCAGATCGTGCCTAAGGCTGTAAGTGACCATTCCAGTTTAGCTGGTTTAAATGAGGTTGGCTGCACTGACGGGAAATAGCATAGAGCCCAAGAGGAAAGGCAGTAGTTGTTGGTGGCTGGTAGATTCAGAGATGAGAAGCGAAAGCAGGCCAACAAGTAGTCATAAAAAGGCGGGAACTTGGGATAAGTGATCCTGGAAAGGGACAGTTAAGGAAAGAGAAATTAGGCCGGAAGTTAAACCTGCGAGGGTCGTGGTAGCCAAATTGAAGGAGGAAGGGTTAAATAGATCTAACAACTTGGTGGACGGTGGTATCTATTGTCCCAGAATCTGAAACCAAAAACTTATTTGATACCGGAGAGATGTCAAGGCTAAAACATTTGGGCTAGATGACTGCTGAGGAACATGAATATTGTCTAGAATTGGGATAACCAGCAAGCATTGAGATAGGCATATTTACGAAAGACAACAAACTATAGCTAAGGCGATGTAGATCGTGTGCAGTATAAAGTAATAGAAAATAGTGGACTTGGCATTTGTCCTTAGGCGAGTGACGAAAATTCTACAATATGGGGCTTTAACCTTAGTATTCAAACCCGTTCTCGTAGGCCAGCTCTTTGGTGACACCCTTGCAGTTAAGGGAGATAACATTAGTAACAGCCAATAATTGATCCAGCGAACTTCTAAACTGAGGGGTAGAGAGAGGGTCGTGGATGGTTAATGAGTTTGTTCCATTTTCGAGTGTTTTATACGGAAAAAGTTAGACTTCAACGCTAATTTCGATCGGAGAATAGAAAGCTGCAGGGAGCTATGGTGTAGGGCATAATTCGTTGGAGGAGTAAGGCGACTCGATTCAGCACACGAGATGGCCATGCGGTGGTATAGCTTTAACACGAGGCATAAGTTGAGCTTCGTGCGACGAAGCCGTAGAGGGTTAAGACTGAGTAGGATGCATCAATCCTTGTAATAAAGATTGGAAGAAAGTCCCATTCTTCGTTTAGTGGATTGAAGCTGCAGGGACTCCAGAGAAATGCGATCAGATTTAGCCTTGTTGCCAAAAACAACGAAACACTATTCGAGCAGGAGCCTGGAGTGGAACTTGTGGGCGAGCAGTGCGCAGTCGTTTACGGAAAAGCTTTGGGGATGAAGCCAACGGTTTTTCTCATCTTGGCAATCTGGATTGGAGCCTGCTGAGATAACATGAAGTTACAGGAGTAATGAAGGTCAATGTCCAAAACATTTGGCTATACAAAATGGGCAGATCGTGGATAGGCAGGGTTCCAGGAGCCACCTGGCGTCTGAAGGCTGCGGAGCGGCTTTTAGAGGTTGAGAAGATCATACTCCAAGAAGTGTACCCGTCTCCAAATCGCTTCAGACCACTAGAAATTTCATCCAGCATAGTTTTGAGGTTCTGACGAGGAAAATCATAAAAAATCTTAACGTCCTCAGCGAAAAGGAATGGGGTACCATGGTGCAAGATGGGAAAATATATCGTTAATGTAAATGACAAAGTGCAAGTGACTGGGTATGCTCCCTTGTTTAACCCCACTGGCACCTGGATCAGGTTGTGAAAAACACTAATCAAAGCAAACCACTTGCGAGCGGTTCCATAGGTATGATTTCAGCTACCATAAAAGAGGGCCGGAAAAACTGTGAGCTATGAGTTTGGTCGGTAAAATAATGTGCGGAACATGGGCAAAGGCTCCGGTCATACCAAGGTGTATAATAGTGATAGATTGACTGTTGACTGTGGCCGACTTTGTGGACTCAAATGTCGTGCTGGCATGTGGTACATGAAGCTGACTTCAAGAAGTAGTGCTGCACACTGTGGATGATATTATGAGAAAATGGGAAGTCAGACATTCGCTGTTTGATGAGATTTTCCATCAACCCAGAAGCAATTGGAATACAGCTGATGCGGCGGTAGTTTGACGAGCCATGTATTAGTGCGTTCTTATAAATCGGGATGATGACCGCAGTCTTCCACATTGAAGGAAATATACAGAACTTGATAGATAGATCATAGGCCTTCAATGGTAGGGCTGCCACATCGGTTCCTTTGAGAAGCAGAGGTGTTGGAGGAACATCATCACGGCAACGGTGTAAAGAATGCCGGACAGGGGTAAGCTGGATTGTCACCATATGTAGAGTAAATTCTAAATCAAATAGTATGTACTTGATGGCAGGGTCCACGCATGAGGGTAAAGTGAGGGAGTCCGTATTCGTGGAAGCAGCAGAACGGTAACTGGGCCCCCCGGCTGTTGCCGCAAATCAGGTGATATGCTCACTGTTTGCTAAACTAAGAGCAAGATGCAGGCAGACTCTTGCTGATTTCTGTCCCTCAGTAGGCGATCCAACCTTGAGGAATCATCATTGCATTGCAGGGCAGATACTCCCTATTTTTCAGCATGACATCAGTCCCGATTCTCTTTATAGTGACTGGCCGATCACACACTGTCTATCACTTGTTTAATTGTACGTTTCGCGCACACTACAACCGCAAGCACTATCTCCCGACACTTTCTCGGAGTACGCAAGCATGCGGAATCTGTACTCAGGCCCTGTAAGAATACACGCGGTTGGCACCTCACCGCCTTTTCTTGTTGACTTCGTTGACGGACGTAATCGTAAGAGCTGAGGGAGTGTGCCATTTAGTAATTGGCGAGCCCTTTCCATTTATAATTTTTGAATAATCTTACCGAGGTGACCTAGCCGGGTCAAGTCTTCAGTGGTCTTCCTTCCTTTTGTCGGCCATACACTCAGTCTGATAGTAGTTAGGTATTTTATCGCGTTCACCTATCCTCTTTGGACGTTCTTTAGCTGCATAGATTTGTATGTTTTGATCGTCATTATTGGGTCGGTCAGTTTTTCGTTCTCGTTGATCCCGGGATTTTGTGTATAGCTCTTCGTCAGCAAAAATTTTGAATTCCAGGCAAGCTAATTTCCACAGAGTACCTATCTTATAATGAATAAAGTCTAAGCCCGAGTATAAACCGGAGTGCCATAGGGCGCACATGAAAATGCCGGATTTCACACCGGAATATCTGGAGGTGTTCATTGCCATCCTCGAGTCTCATTTCCCGGAGGCTTGCGTGGTTAGTCAGCAGTCCAAATACCATGAACTGCTCTTAGCAACCCCTGCTACTGAGATACCACAAATCCGGGATATTGTTATGAACCCACCTGATCACAACCCGTACGAAGCACTCCGAGAAGCTCTGATGAAGCGCTTGGCAGCACCGGAAGGAGAAGGCATCCAAAGCTTTCTCACCGAGATCCAGCTGGAAGATATGGTCCAATCTCATTGGTGGGTACGACTTTCATGGACAATGGGGTCTTGCGTCATCTTTAGATGCAGCGGCTTCCACCATACGCTCAGAGCATAGTTGCCGTTCTAATACTAGGTCAGACCCTGGATAAGCGCGCAGAAGCTGCAGACAAAGTCATCGAGCATGCACGTCATCCTGTCCCACAGTCCCACGCATTCGCCAAACCCACTATCACTCCACCAGATCCCACCGGTAACGGCGCGCTGACAGCCACCTGGCACGATGAACCCGGTAGCAACTCAGACTTTCAGATGTTATGCCACGAGGTCAGCCTTTTAACGCAGGTGGTCGAACAGCAGGAGGCCACCATCAATGGTCTGCTTTCACAAAGCCAAAGCCGCCGCCGTTCTACCCCGAAAGCCGCGAGTGCAAACGCGCAATGCGGCGAGTGGTATTATCACTGCCGTATAGGATCAGAGGTGCGTAAATGCGAACAGCTTTGTACTTACCGCACCAGCCAGGGAAACTTCTAGGCCGAGAGGCTGTGGCGACGCCCTCCTCGGGCGCCCTTGATCCTATTCATCTTGTTCACGTGAAAGGCAGTACTACCGGTATTTCTTCAATCGACCCGAGAGCACAAGTCAGTATAATGTCAGTTTCAAAACGGTCCGCTGTCTCCCTTACAGCTCTAACAATGCAAACCCCCAACGGCACTCGAATTCCGACATACGGCAGTCAATTTTTCGCCCTAGACCTTTGGTTGCATCGTCCTTTCCCGTGAGTTTTCATCTTTGCTCAAATACACCAGGTTATTCTGGGCTTAGATTTTTTCAAAAGTCACCGTCTAGTAGACGATTCAGGCGAACGACAGCTAGTAGATCGAGTTACTCCAAATTTCGTTGTTGCTTTCTCATCAGAAGCTAAGCCGCAGGCGATCCTCACGCCAATTCCCATTTCCGAACCGGAATTTGGCCGTTTATTCAGGGAGTACCCTGATCTTTTTCCAGCCAAACAACAACCTGCCTCCAATCGTCACTGACGTGGCTAATCGAGTCGTCACACAAAGGCCCCCGGTCTACTCGCGGCCCAACATGTTGGCTCCAGGCAAGCTCCGTGCCTCCCGCTCCGAGTCTCAACATATGTCCAACTTGGGAATTATCCGGCCCTCCAACAGTCCATGGGCAACACCCTTACACTTGGTCCCCAAGAAGTCGCCTGACGGCTGGAGACTGCTCGGGGACTATAGCTCACTCAACCGAGTAGATAAGCCTGATTGATATCCTATTCCGCACATCACGGACCTCACAGCTGGTTTGGTGGAGGAGATAATTTTCAGTCAAACTGGTTTAGCGCGAGCATATAATCAAATATCAGTATCTGGGGCCATATCCCAAAAACAGCCGTAAAGACTCCGTTCGGTTTTTTCGAGTTTTTTGCGAATGTCGTTTAGACTTAGCAGAGATGCGCAAATTTTCCAGAGTTTCATCGATGTGGTAATTAACTGTTTTGATTCTGCATTCGCCTATCCGGAAGATATCCTGATTGCCCGCTCTTCCAAGACTGGGCACCTAGGGTATCTGTGCACACTGTGCGACCTCCTTTCTAAACGAGGGGTCACGGTCAACGCGAATAATTGTGCAAGAGGTTTCGACACAATCGAATTCTTGGGCCACAAGTTAGTTAGTTAGTTAGTTCCACAGGGATCATACCACAGCAGGACAAGGTGTAGGCAATCCCGGACTACCCAGAACCTTCCCTATTCAAGCAACTACGGCCCCTCGGCTGGTTGGTCAACCTTGATCCTCGTTCCATCCCACAGTGAGCTCAGCTAATTTAGCCGATCACAGACTTTTTAAAAGGAGAAGCAAAGCAGCCTGTTTCGCCAGAAACCGCGCGGGATGCGTTTGCTTTGCTGACGCAGGCTATCGGCAACATGGCCTCGCTATCACGCCTTAAACCAACTTCCCCAAATGAGTTAGTCATGGAGGCATCAGACAAAGCTATAGTCGCTTTACTGCAACGGTACTTAGCCGACACTCGACAACTGGTTGCATTCTTCTCCAAAAAACTACAACAGGCTGAATCTAAGTATAGCACTTTTGGCCGCGAAATTCTTACTATCTACCTAGGCATCCGTCACTTCAGACACATTTTAGAGGGACGCGAAATCACAGTCTACAATGACCACAGACCGACCATCCACGCAATGTACGCCACCACGGACTGGTACTCTCCAAGAGAGTCTAGCCATCTGGATCAAGTCACTCAGTACACCAGTGATGTACATTATATCTCAGGTGTCGATAATCCCGTCTCGGACGCGCTGTCCCGCATTCTCAACCTAGACCTCAGCACCCCCGGCCCGATCAAACTCGGAGCTATCGCACCCGATAAAGCGAACGATCCTTAGTTAGAACAGCTCCGTAGAACCTCATCGCTGCGGATCCAGTCAGTTCCAGCTCCTTCAGCCGAAGGTTACTTACTGCGTGACACGTCGAAAGACCACCCAAGGCCAGTTGTTCCGTCAGCTTTCGGGCGACAAGTTTTCGAAACCTTACACGGTTTGTCCTACCCGGGTATAAAGGTCTTTAATAAACTCGTCGGTAACCGTCATATTTGGTACAACATTAACCGCGATTTCACTGCATAGGCCCGTACCTGAATCCAATGTAAACACTCAAAGGTGCATAGGCACACAAAAAGCCCATCATCAAAATTTCTAGCTGTGGACTCAGTTTATCAACACGTGCATATCGACCTAGCAGGGCCGTTGCCTCCGTCAAAGGCTAGCTTATACTTACTTGCTTGTGTAGATCCTTTCACCAGATAGCCGTTGGCTGTATTCTTGCACAATGCACCCACAGGAATAGTCGCCCAAGCTTTCTTGAAACCCTGGGTGGCAGCTTTTTGTTGTCTAATCATGGTTACCGCAGGCCGTGGCTCGCATGTCGAAGGAGCCTTCAGCCGTCCTCCACAACGTTTGGGCAGCTATTGCATCCATACAGCCCCCTACTACCCGTCAGCCAACGGACTGGTAGAACGTTTTCATTGGCTACTTAAAGCAGCCTCAGCAGCTCACAAAAAGCCAGGCTGGCGGGAATCACTGCCGTTGGTTCTTTTTAGTTGCCACAGCCCCCTTAAGGCTGATCTGCAAACCACATCAGCCGAACTCACTCTCGGGTGCGCGCTCCGGCTTTCTGGCGACGTGGTAGCCCCGAACTTTGTCGTCACTTTTGATTTCACTGATTACGCCACCAGGCTAGCGCACCAGATGCGTGAGTTACACTTCTTCGTGGCTTGCGAAAAAAACGACAGTTTATGTACCCCCATACCTCCAAGACTTTACTCAAGTTTTCCTTATAACAGAGGCTCGCGCTCCCCTGAAAGCCGTCTACTTCAGCCCCCACAGAGTTCTACGCCGCCCGGAGAAAACATTCGTCATCGGCCACAATGGCAGAAAGGATACTGTTATCGTAACAAACATCCCGCTTACGTGGACTGACAGTATAGCAGAAAACCTAATCTCACCAGCTTTACGCACGACATAGGCTGCACTTGGGTACGGGCAGCAGAACAAATTCTAATCGTTTAACCGTGATCATCGTAAATTCGTGGTTCTAAATCATGCAGTACATAGAAATACACAAATGCAAATGACTTACAGCCAGCTTCAATCAGTTGTTTACCTGTACTTCTCAAAATCGTTCATTCATTCCAGAGTAATCCTACGCGTTTCTTTCGTTTTCATGTTTTTTCTGCCCGTCAGTTGACCGGGCGTCATAAATTAGAAACACCACTGGATCCGAAGAAGTTGGTGCTGCCGTCAGATCACATGAACGGTTTCAAAGCCACAAAGAAAGGCAACATTTACTTGTTTCAATGGCGTTACCACGGACGACGTGCCCGTTCTCTTGCCAGACTCCTAGATCGAAGTCCTTCTTGCGGGCTGTCTTCTAGGAGAAGGCATCTAGTGATCGGCCGATCACACCCCGTCTATCGCTTGTTTAACTGTACGTTTCTCGCTCGCGGCAACCGCGAGCTCTACTTCCCGACACTTCCTCGGCATACGCAAATAAGCGGTATCTATATTCGGGCCCTGTGGGAATATACGCGGTCGGCACTCCACCGCCTTTTCTCGTTGACTTCCTCAAAGAACGCGATCGTGGAAGCTACGGGAGTGTGCCTCCAAAACTCACGGCTGCAGAGGGAAGTTGGAGCAGCGAGAATGGCGATAAGTGTCACATACCTTCTGAAGCTTTTGATATTCTTTCTCCATTCGGGTAAGGACCGAACTAAGGGCTAGGATGGCAATGATGTTAGTTGTAGAGATTGCCGACAGTAGGTTGGGCAGATGAGAACATGGTCAATAAGTGGCCGGCCGGAAGTCTATTTGCAGGAAGAAATGGTGCGTTCATTCCCCCCCCCCCACGGTCGTGGTTTCCTACCGAGATAACTTTGCGGACATTCGGTATGGCTTTGATTCGTGCTGACTGAGGACAATTTTGTTTCGTCTTCGTCGGTTATTTTTCCTCGCGTCGGTGAGTCAGAGGCTTTTGGTTTGTTTACATTGATGTTTGGGCTTCCACACTCAGGAAATTACATTTTAGGCCCGGATAAGAGTGCAAATTTTTATTAGACCATAGAACAGGCACCTGTTCATTCGCTTTCCGTCAACTATTCTTTCTGTGCAGACTCTGTGACAGTTCAAACTACCTGTTTGCCGGATAGTGACTGTGGCTCATTGCCAAGGATATAATCGTTTTGTATTTATAGTTTACCTCATGAATGGTACCGTGGAGTTTGCAGAGTGATCTCGGTTTGCATGCACAAAAAAGCGAACATCTCCAGTCTACACATTAGCCTTACTCTCGTTCAAACTAGTAAATGGTCTAGTTTCGACTATTGCGCTTCTACTAAAGGTCATATCATGGGATCCAACAAACAGTTTTTGTGCTCGTACGTGTCCGGGTGACATTAGGGCGCCTATCTTCCGGTTGATCCATTAAAAGAACGCTATTTTCGGAGGTTTTTAGGGAGAACCAACAGTTATAATGCTGATAATAATGGCATACTTCTCGACTGGGATCAAGACACATGCACGAGGCACTATCGGGGAGTAAACTTTATCACAGCAGTAAAAAATATCTACTAATTTCTGGAGTTGGGTCGGCAAATCCCAGTAAGAGCACGATACGACTAAACTGTCTAAATTAACTAAATGTGGAACGGCTAAGGTGGGAAGTGCAAAGCCGTTTTGGTATCGGAGTCTGAGTGTTGTGGGAGCTTGCCAAACGCAAAGCATCCGGGCGAGGGATATCAAGGTGTGGAAAAGATGTAGAGTGTACAAGGATGGTTTGAGTAATGGTTCATCAAGAGACCCGAGATGAATCGGGACGTATACAAGGAAATACATGGAATAACGGGCGGGTGGCTATAGGGGTCGACTTTCAAAGACTGGAGGGAGACTTCCATCAATGAATATCCGGACATGGTGGAGAGTGAAGCCAATGACAAACCATCGATGAGCAGTGTCAGCTTCTAGTGGAGTGGTATTTTGCTGTTGTCATTTGGACTAGTCCTGAGGCTGGTGGATAGTGTTATGGAAACCAAAAGAAGGAATGAGTCTGTGAGGTCAGATAAGTTTATTTAAGATGTCCCATTTTTTGGTTTTTTGATAGCGATATGGACAGGAGGAAGTTACATTTGAAGGTAGGCATGGAAAGGAGTACTTCACAAGGGGTGTAATGTGCTGTCGAAGCAGCGTAAATGGTGGTTGTACGCTTAGCCGGGGATTTTAAAGAGTCCGTTGAAGAAGCAGGCAGCTGAAACCAGAAGATCGAGCGGATGAGTCACAACATAAATGAAGAGGTGAAATGTGGGTGCATAAGTCCTGTGGCAGTGGTTTGCGGAGGACCAGACCCAAGACTACATTGGGTATTGTTGGATGTAGGGATAAACGCCTCATCATAGAAATTAAAAGAATATAAATGAGTCTCGGCCAACAACGAAGGGCTGGTATTTTATTTCATAGAGATCATTTTTGCAGCTGACGATGGGTCACGAAAAAAAGCCTGACCGAAGACGGGCTCACCAGACGCGACTGGATGTTTATGAGGTAAATGGTTGGGTAGCAGGCGAAAATGGACTAAGATTGCGGTGGATGGCAAAATGGGAAGGTTAGGTTTATAATGCGGCGGAGATGGTGGGATTTTGGTCATGAGTTGGGAACCACAACGAACGATAGGCGGATGTACTGGAAGTAATTGTTGGTTTGGTTTTGATGTCGTTTGATGTCGGGAATCCGCTCTTGCGGTCCGGTGAAATTTTTATAGTGGTTTGTAACTCGGGTAACACTGTTATAACCTTAGTGACTTGCGCTGTAAGAGGCTCCTCCTAGCATCAGTCAGCGTGAATTTGTTAGAACGATGGCCGTCCAGCTTGGAAAATAGTTCAGTCCGATAAGTCTGATTCATTTAGTCTGTGGGGTAGTCGGAGCAAAGCACCTAGTGGACCAATGGCCACTGAAGTACCCGGCATGATGTGAAAGGAGACCGGAGATTTGGCAGTCTTGAGGATGTTCCAGCTAAGGGTTAAGATTAGCCAATCAATAGAAATCCAGAGTTCACAGTTTTAAAAGAGTAATCAGGCCTAGGATTTTGTGGAGAGACCGGCAGTCTAGAAGTAGTCTCAGTCCCTATGGGTCATGGTACTAAATGAAGGCAGTAGATGATGAACCAGGTGTATAAATAAGGCAATGGTGAGGCTTCATTTTAGCGGTCCGTGGCACATGCTTCACGCCATGGACAGGACTTTGAAGCCTTGTTGATTGCAGATGTCAGGAGGGAGTGTGTTAACGGGGATACACCATAGTTTTGGTAGTATATAAGCGGATGCAAGCTAACAAAGTCAAGGTGTGGTGAGCTTTTTATGCGTGACAGAATTTGTTTCAAAGGGAGACGGATGAACGAATTTTTGATATGTTGGGGCAACAGAGAAATATATGGTTTTCCCCTTGATCATGGTGACTTTTCAGTCACAATTCGACAATTGACTACGAGCATGTGCTTGATGGCGAGCATCACTTTATGGGGTAATTTTGGTTTTTTCTGCTTGTCGAGGTTTCTTATCTCAGAGAAATTCTATTAGGCGGTGAAAGAATATGTGCTTGCACACGTGGTGGAACAGACGCAGTGTTATTAAGGAAGACTGTCAGGCTTAGATATGAAGTCATAAGGGGTCTATGAGGACTGTGTTAGCTAATGCGGCTATCGGAGCACCTGCTTCCGCTTATGTGAGCTGTCAGTGGTCGTTTGGTTTCACTCCGGTTGTCAGCGGCTAGATCAAAGCTATAGATGTAATACACCTTGTGCAATTATATGTTTGATGGGCAAAGCCTTGGGCTGCCTCTTGAGAAGCCCGTGCTCACACTTCATTTGGGCTAAAAAAAAAACAATGTAGACACATGGAAACCTGGGTAGGCAGCAACTTACTTATGAGCAAGTAAAAAGAGGTGGGCTTAAAGCGATTTAGCTTTCGTAGTATTCTTGGGAGTTAATGGAAGCTGGTGCTAGTCCCTCCATGTCTCAACAATAAAGAATTGGAACACAGCAGATTTCACACGGATAAGCTTTGGGAAGCTTGTATTGACTTCGGTGTTTGGAATCAACGTGCCGGTCGGAAGTGAAGCGGGGAGCTCGAAAGGGCTTAAACTGAGAGTCGTGAGGTCGGGTTATATGTGGATAGCTCATTCAGCAAGCTTGCCACCCGCACGGGGTAAGGCAAAAGTACTGAGGGCTTAGTCCATAAGCTCTTTTGTTCTTCGGGGCGTCCCATACGAAGGGTCGGGTCATGGCCGTAAAGGGGAATTCATCCGTTTTTAAAGGGGCGTAGAGCATGATAACAATACCCTCGCAGCCAGAAGTACTTTTGTACCTTGTTTCTTAATTCAGAGTATCGGGAGGACATGCTTTCCCGGTGTGGAGTATTTCCCATTTCTCAACTCTCCGCCATTCTTTAGGCTTGACCCATGAGGTCCGCCACTGCTAGGTTTGGCCGTTTTCCTCCTAATTAAATGAGGACGACAGAATTGCTAACATTTTTTCATCGGTATTGTCGCGGCATCGAGCCTTGGAGGAAAGAAGATGTGGGAAACAGACATGCGAAATGCTCTCAACGATCGAGGAATGCTTACTTGACAGCTCACTTCCGACATGGCCCGGGTCCGACCCCTTTCAGCTAACGGGTGAGCTAGCTGTTGTTAGCAAGGACTGTGGTGATACATCGGGTCAAAGCACATATGGTTTGTAGTTTTGTTTACTAATTTTCAGATGTTTTGTAGGCAAATAATGGGAAGATGCTAGAATCACATGATAGGGAGCCAAGTGGAGTGATGATTGCCCATCGATTCGATTTAGGGTGACCACAGGACAGAGGTTGAGGGGTCGGACAGTTGCTGCATCTTGGGCTAAAGACAGAGGCGGAGGCTAAATCAAGATTGGCACTGGGAATTTTTAGATACTATCTCTCGTGCATCCAGAGGTATTTCAAATATCCAAATGCTATTCTCGAGGCTCCGGCCTCGGTCATGAAAGTAACTAATTTTGGGCCTTGTAACCTGATTGGCTAACTCTGAGTTAGTGGCAACGAGAGTGGGGGGTAAGGCACATACTGGATATTGTCGAGGGTTCAGATTAGTATCGAACAATTTCTTCGCACGCTCTATCAATAGCCATGTATGGATTTAAAAGTGTGATCAATTTTGGATGTGCGACACTACTTGTAGTCTAGACTTAAATATGGTGTGCGAATTTATGGTACCGATATCACCTGGGAGCTTATTCCACAAAGTTGCATATTTAGAGAGGAAGAAGTTTTGCTTTAAGGATTTCCGAGAAAAAGGGGTCATTATACGTTGCTCTCTTTTGCGCTGCTGTATCGAGATTTTACTAAGTCGTACTTGGCTAGGGGATACGGCTAGTTTGTGGAGCAAGCTGGAAGAGTGCAAGGTTTGTGAGGTTGATTGACCTCACCAAGCCGTTTCCCTACTATCTACGTTCGCTTGTCCTTCCAACTGCGCACGAATTACCTGTTCGTCACGGCAGTACTCTGTAGTACGCCACCACGATCACCAGAGCCATGTTTCCCACGACGGAAGGGAGGGCGAACACTAAAGGTGAGGAAATAATGGTTAGTGTTTACTGGAAAAGCTTGCTTGTAGCGTGCACGAGCAACCGTCAATTAGTTACTGGGCTTGAAAGCACGAAGTTAGACAAGGAGGGGTGTGAAAAACAAAATACCCAGGGTTGAATTCCGCTGCAGGTTGAACTTTATTCTTCTAAGCCAAAGAGGGTCAAGCCGCAGAAGCATACAACGTTGTCTGTAGCTAAGGTTAGTGAAAGGCCCAAACAGGCTGTTGGTGGATCGACGCTGCACATTTTCAGTGTCGATAATGTCACTTTTGTGCGTACTTGAGAGCACAAGTGTACAGTATTCTGGGGATGGACAGATCGAGTTTTTATAGCTTTAAATTACAGTTCGCTAGGAGGAAACGTCTCTACAACAAGCCAAGAGATTTGTTTGCCCTTGCATTTATGTGGGGAGTGTGTTCAGAAAAAGTGAAAGTGTAAGAGTATTGAAGTATATGTTCTCGTTCTGTTGGGAAATGTAGGAGTGAGATACTGCATATCTTAAGCGTATGATGAGGAATATTGCAGTTTAATTTGAGTGAACTGGTTTTGTTCACTGAAAATCCCACTTTCCAGAGGTCACACCGGGAGGGTGGTAACTCTGTGCCGACCGTGATGTTATTTGTTGCTTCAAATAGGTTTCTTCGTTCGAATTCGAGTCTAACTTTAGGCCATCGGCGAATAAGAAAATTTTACCATAAGTGACGACATTGCAAACGTCATTACCGTATATTAAAAACAGCAGTGGTCCTAGAATACTTCTTTGAATAACCCCGCTGTTTAACGGGTGGGGGTCTGAGACCTACCCAATGATTCAGGCAACATGGCAACGGCCTTTTAAGTAGGAACTAAACAAACTGAGTAGGAGGTTTTCAATCCCGCAGCTTCTAATCTCGTTCACCAAATTAAGATGCTGGACTCTATCGAGGGCTTTTGTCATATCATGATAGATGATGACGAGTGCTCTGTCTTAGTTGGCAGCTGTGGTTACCTAGTTCGGAAATTCGAATTGGCTGGTTGAACACAAGTGTGATCTCAGAAACCCGCGCTGTCTGAGGCTGATGAGTTTATGAGCAGAAAGGTAGTCTTTCAGGTAACGTTGCACGACTTTTCTAGCGGCCCCGAGACCATTGTCGTATGATTAATCGGGCGGTAATTGGCAATGTCATGCGCTGCACCTTTCTTGTGCCTGGGGATAATAACGGATTTCTTCCATTGGCTGAGGAAGGTCCCGGTTTGCAGAGATAGGTTGTATAGGTTCAGTAGTAGGAGGGGAATGTCCGGGCCGCCGAGGGAGAATATTGCTGATGGTAGGCCGTCAGGTCCGGGGTGGTGGGTCGGTTTGAAAGTGTGGATGTATCTATTTATATCCCTAGTGGTAACCGTGATAGGGCTGAGTGAGGAATTTGTGATAGACGGGGTAGCAAGCCAGGTGCACGCTAGACTGAGAAACAAGGTGGTTGTGAAGAATGTGTTAAACGTCTCAGCTATCGTTCGAGGTGGGGTTATGAGATTATCCAAATGGATGATCTGTTTTACGCTTCGAGTTGACTGTAGGGCACCAGCCCTGTTCAGCCGGGCTAGCTCTCGAGCATTTTTGAATGGTGTGATGTCTTGGTTTCTTGCCTCAGCTGTAGGTTACGGGCCATGGGGTGAATTTCAAAGGATAGGTTTCCCAGTCGCGAGAATGTAGAACAGTCTCCGTTTCCTTGGTACTGCCGCCGAAGCTTCTCGTGTTTCTGTTTTAGCCGGGTTATATGATACCTTGCTGGTCTTGATGGATAGTAGGGGTGTGATATTTTTCTGATGCATGAATGTAAACTTGGGTAGAGGAGGTTAGCGGCGTACTAAGGATTTGATGTTAGGAATAACTGGTCCTAGTTTCTGAGGCAAACTAGCGAGGTGGTGTGGTCCGAGTTAAAGTGACGGAAGGAGAGACTTCTACATGGTAGGCTTTCGGTGTGTGGCTTGACTTGAAATCTGTTACTGGCGATTTTGTGGTCACCACATGCGTAATCGTTTAGTACGCAGGCAGAAAAGTTTGTTGGATCTAGGGTAAATATCAAATGAAGAATGCTATTGTTTCTTTTGCGATGACTGTTGGAGTTTCTAGTGCTTCCTTAGGAGAGGTTTTATCATGCCTGGTGATTGGGGCGCACCATCGGGAGTACTGCTTATGTAAGTTTGCCGTATTTGCAGTGCGCAGCGGAATCCAACATGCTGAAATAAATGGCGGTATTCACCTGAGGCCAGTGAACCCAGAACTTCCATGAAGGTGTCAAGCCAAGCCGTCAGATGAGCCAGGTCGGAACATTTTGCGCCAGGCATAGACACAGATAGCAACAGTCTGAAAGTGGGTCCAGCTGTGGCTCATAGCGGAAAGCGACAATGATACCATGGATATGACCGGTTTATGTAGACTCCGTTAGAAACTGAACTGAACTGGACTGAACTTGGCGATAGGTTCAGGATCTTTGATCTCACTCACTTCCTGGATCGCATTCTCACTAATTTGATACTTCCCGTAGTTTTTCCCGCGTAGAGATTTCTTATTTGTCCTACCTTTATTGGTAAAATATCCTACCTCACCTGGGATGATGAGCCTATGTCCAAGAGCCAAAAAGAGTTCACCGGAGAAAGAGGCATACCCTAGACCCTTGATGGATAATTTAACGGATGCTACGGATATAGAAAGCTAACGATTAGAACAACAGTCATTGAAGCAGGGGTAGTCAGTCTGAAAGCTCTCATTATTACCACTTCCCCCGTATCAGCCGCTGGCTAGGATAGAGCACTATCAAACAATCAGTTATGGGCTCCCCAAGGAAGTTGCTCGCCTCAGTATCCAGCGCCAAAAGAGGCAGCTGTATGCATCTAAGGCCCCAAATATACGAGTCTAATTCACAGAGCCCTAAAAATAATTAAAGTGTTCGGAGAACTCTCCACAGCGAACCCTACCGAAAGCCCCTGACTGAATAACAACACAAGCGGACATCGGAATAACTCCTAAAATTCTCTTCGGGGGATCCAGCCGCGAATCTGATGGCGCAAAAGGCGGCAGTGAAACATTCCCTTAGACGAATGCATGGATCATCTCTTGAACGCCCATGAGACACCCGTCAATAGCTGATGTCGTGGATAGCCTCGACCAAAACCACAGACCCCGAGTTGCGAGCGTGCCCGGTTTTCTGTGTAGCTAGGCCTGAACCATAAGGCAACCTTTCTCTAAAGAACTTAGTGAATGGGACTCAAAAGCAGATGGAGCAGCTCGCAAAACTGTTATAAATGCCCCCTACACCCGGTGGCTTTCAGCCTACCCATCAACAGTATTCTTGGGGTAGATACGTGTAAACTTGGAAAGCTATCATATTCAATCTAAATATTTTGGGAGCAGGTAAAATACATCTTGAGAACGTCTCAGAGGGAGGCTTTATTTCAGCCAAAGTGCAAACCCAACTATCTGGTTGTATTCTGGGTACACCCCATTCTCCTTTATTAGCACATGAAGAAATAACCCGACAGGGGACAAAAAAGAGATAAAGGCCGTTTAATTTAAACCACCCAGTCTCACGCAGCCCAAAGAATAGTAATCAATTACCGGAACAAGGTCATTTTAAAGCTGGAGCTTTTTAACCCCGACAAACGAGGGGTGGCCTCTCAAACTACCCGTGCCGCTTAGAACCGCCTACAGCGCTACTTATTTCAACCCCCTTCACGTCGGCATTGCTCCTTACACTGTAGTCCTCTTCGCCGACCGTAATCCCCTTCCTAGTAAGATTGTTTGTCCCTGGCGAATAGACACCGAACAGCACGTACCCAAGCTTTCTCAGCCTCCCCAAGGAAATGATAGAGCTGAGAAAATTGGAAAGAACCACCGCATCGCAAATCATTGCCATCACAGAGACCTGGGCTGTGCTTGGCTTGTACTGTTACGTGCTCATGCAAGCACGCCGGATCCAAGTCTCTTGCATTTATGAACAAGCCTGCAGTGGGGCGAACAAGTAGGTGGTTGACACCTATCGTGCTACTTTCCGGACGGCTCTCACCAACAGGATCGAATCACTTATTGCGCGACCTTCCACAGCTTAGTCCAGATGGACAATTGTCTCAAGCTTTTGACCGCTTATATCTTTGGCTCTTGCACTTGGATACGTGTTCGTATTTTCAATTGGCAGCCCGCAGCGAGGCTTGCCTCGGGTTACCACAAAAGACCAGTTCGCCCGCACTGGCTGGCCTTCCCTCTACACACTAAATTAGGGGCTCATCAATCTGGCTTACCCTGGGCTACCATGAGGGTGGAACAAAAATGGCAGCTTACACCCATCTCAGTCATGGTTCGGGAAGGAATCCTCTGGTGGAGGAGCTCTCTGTGTTAGCGGTCTTCTAACCCCGGACATCTCTCCTCGATATTTCATGGCTTTGATGGACCCTTGGTGGGCAATTCTCCGCCTCTGCCTCTCTATCACTTCACGTTTGGTCGTGGCTTATCGTTCCCCTTCTACACCGTGGGCAGATTCACTTTCGACGGTAGATGTTCTGCAAGCCTCAAAAACAGTTCACCCTTTCAGCTGCTTCATTATTCAAAACTTCAAAGCCGCTGAAGTAGACTGAGAAAGTCCTGTCGCTGACGGCCAGTTTAACAAGGCGTGGCATCCATGTTGATTGAAAAATTCCCCTTCCACCTAAGTTCATATACTTTGTGTCTAACTTTGGACTGCTTTCACCAACCCAAATCGTGCTGGCAGTGTTTTACGGTCGGCAGTTACTCTACGCCTGGCACATCTACTTATTTTTGTGGTAGTACTTTTTACTGAGATTATTTTGCGGAGAGCTCGCATGGTAGTGAGTCTCACTGATTCAACACGGCTTTGCTTTGCTGCGGCTCGGTTACAGTTTCCCGCTCACGTCGAATTATCTTAGAGGTTCGGTTTGTTTACGCAGATTTCTGACTGCCACGCCCAGGAAGTTATACTTTGGGCCTGATCAGGAGTGTAAGGCTTGCTCTATTTGTTTAAAATTAAGGACAGGCACTTACCATTCAAACTTTTCGACCAACCGTTCCTTTTTTCCAGAATTTTGTCCCATTTTCGACTACTTCCCTGGCTGGATAGTGGCTGAGGCTCACTGTCAAAGGTATGATCGTGTTTGTACCTATATTTTTAATCACTAATAGTACCATAGAATTTGCAGAGAAATCGTGTTTTTGATTTGGGCTACGCGTTGCTTTGGGGCTCCAAGGTGCTATCAAGAAGGAGTGAAGCTGGTTACTCGGTGAACTGAGCATTGAACCGTAGGTCAGACTCCACCAGGACCGGGAATTGAGCTTTTCGGTCGTTTTAAAAAGCGGTAACATATCTACTAGCCTAGTAATTTTGGACACTGCCCATGGCGTGGCCCAGCAGAATTAGAACAGGCAAGAACTCGGCACTCTCAGAACTGATAATCACTAACTTCAAACGCAGCTTCAATACGTCAATCTTCTCCTACCACCAAGTATCAGGGACCACGCGGCTCTCCCCTTAGATAGCACATTGAAGTGGCCATCCATACCCTTCTCTCACAGACTAGCTCGTTTGCTCCAGTGGACGGGCATCCAATTGATGAGGTCCTTCATCAGAAATGAGCTGTGACATCACGGAAATTATTGACGTTGGTGAAAGCAACAGGTGAAAGGAATATTTTACGCTGAATACCGATCCTCTGTTTGTGTCTAGAACCCAACATGTCAAAAATGGTAAGGCACAACTACCCCCATCGATTAGACGACTTCCTTACAAACTTTCTGGGTGGTTCTCACTTCACCGGGCCACTTCCAATAAAGAGGACACAGAACTTCTAGAAATGTCTGAAAACTTCGGGGAACCCGTTTTAGGGGGCACTTCCAGAAACTGTAGAAAGGAATGTTTGACCAGGTGAGTACAAACCTCTCCTTTTCTGGGAGCACCGGCGCTGCATCCCTGAATCAGGTTCCTCAGAGCTGGAGCTAAAACTATCTGACATACACCCTGCCACCTGCCTCTCTGAAGTGGTGGTTTTCGAATCTCATTTCGCTCGAGTTTTTAGCACAGCAGTAGAGCTGCTGGTAAAAACTATACTCTTCAGCCCAATCAGCTCGTCTCCTAGTTAGAGCATCTGAGTGTATCCCCAGAAGAAGTGGTATAAAAGCCCAACAAGCGTAACCCCTAAGTTCGACAGAACCGGACAAAGATCATTTTGGCCTTCTCAATTGCTGCCTCAACTCTAGAAGCATCGTATTCTACACTCTTTTTAAGATGGATGGGCAAAGACGTTTCCACATTTAAGTGATTATGCTGCAATGTTCCAGATAAAAATGTAGGAAGGTGGAGCCATCCAGTAAGCTGTAAGCAACTAAACCTCGCCAGTCTTCCTAGCTAAGTATTCAAGCGCATTATAAAACGCCTAACCTTGACACGTTTGAATGGCAATAGTTTCTTGTTGCCAGCTCGACAGGGCGCCCTACCTGACTGATCATGCACCACCAATGTGCTGACTGTTGAGGGCAGCCTGACACAGGCCTAAGACTGCGATAAAATCCATGTGGTCGAGTTCGTCAACTATCCTAAAGCTTTTGATGGTTTCGGGCATATTCCGCCTCTCTACGAAACCGGGACGCACTGCGTCTTCAATCGCCCATCGCCCTTGGTTGGGAGGTTTTTGAAGAACCTGACATTTTCAGTCTGCATATGTACTTTCCAGCTCCATTGTGCATCAAGAGAGGCAAGTGTCACCCGTAACTGTGTCCTCGGTACTGTCCTATTATTCGTTTACAGCAACAGCCTCCCTGATGCCATTTCGGTTAGCTGAGCGACATACTCAGACAATTTCACAATCTGGGGCACCGATACAAATGCTTCAAAGCCAACCAATGATTGAGTCAAGTGCTGGTTAACAGGCTGCAAAATTCTGACGTTTACTGGAAATGCACAGCACTTCTTTTGGAAAAGCGTCTGATCATCCGTTTAGGGTTAAAGGAGACACATATATCCGAAGAGTGGATCGGCGCAAGATTCCTGGTTCTTGACTGCGCCGTAAATTTTCATGTCCTCTCACCGGCATACCAGGTGCTAAATCCAATTAGATGGAAGTCTTTGGTGATCTACAAAGGGAACGTCCAACTTTCACATGAAATTCATACACGACCACCAGGCAACAGATGGTACACTCTAGACCCTTGAGAGACCTCAACATCTGGCTGGGAATTTAACAGAGGGCGACCAAAATGACACACGGATTGCAAATCACCCCCTACTCCTCTGTCCTAACATCGGTTAATTGTTTTCTACTCCAGAGGCACTGCAAGAGGGAGACCTATTTCCGATGCTGGAACTTTAATCAGCTGGCTTATTGGATCGGCTCTTCACTCATCTGGGGACCCCGCCAGGAAAAATGGGAAGACATTTCAAACCAGGTCCACTTAACTTAATTGTTGTGGGCTATCCATTTACTCTTCCTCAAAACAAGATGCTCCTGGAAACAGCGCAATCTACCCCAGACCCCATACACTCAGGTCCTTTACAGCACAAGGAACATCCCGCGTCGAATGTAAGGCTACGAAGCGTGCACTTGTTCATACTCCCCTAAGATGCAGGTGTACTGCTCATTTAGATAATATTAGAGCTTTATGGATTTTTACTGTATATGCAGACATGGCTGAACGACGTGGTAGAGACTTTAAAAAGCGAGGTAAAGTCAAGCGGGAGAATTACCAAACAAGTAAAACTATTTAGGGGTCGATCAGAAGTAGCGGCATTGGCATTTCCAGTAAAGGTGAGGTTTAGCACCATCGGAATACGGGTGAGAAGATTCTGCGCCGTACCAGGTCCGCACATGCAGGCTGGCAGAAAGCGATACAGATATAAATCCACTTTGATCCAAAAACTCGCTTGAGATCAGTTATGTGTTGGGAGATAGCAGGTAACATACCATGGCGTGCTGTGTCGTGTCTGGGGGCATGTCCCTGCATCAGGGGAAGTGACCTCATCCTCTCTGAACTTCGACTTTCGGGTGTCAGATCTACCAAGTGTCCTTCAGGACGTCTCAGACCACCTACCTTCTCAACGGTCGATTGTCCCACCTCCATTCCGTCGCATTCGGCGAACGCAGCTCCATGGCTCCCTTCGTCACATCTTATACTTGCAGCAACCGGTTAAATATAGGGGCCAGTACGTCAGCTATTTTGATATGGTGGGAAACTGCCACCAGGCCGAGGATCACTGCTGCGGTATATTGACCTTTCTGGCAGTATGAGTGGTGCCTAGTTGTCTCGTGTTTCGATTTATACCAGCCTCTTCCCGTATGGTCGTGCTAATACGTCCCATCAATCAGGCCATTTTGGTGGCCACGGGCGTTTAAATCCGTAGTGGCGTCATGTGAGAGTGCGGTAGATAGATATAAAGACATAGAAATTCGATTCCGCTTGGATAGTGCATCATGTGGTGAGTTTCGGTTTGACTCTGTTGGGAAGTGTGAACGGAGCTGCGGTTTATTATCATCCACACTGGAGCGTCACTATACGAGGCAGCTTCCTTATCTACCGGTGGAAAACATTTTTGAATGGAGTCTCGCGCACCGAATGTCTGGTTAGTCGGATGATTACGAGGTTGTCTGCCTATTTAGACCAGGTCCTCAAGAAAGATGTGGCATTGAGCATCTGACTTTCTCGTGGACTCAATGACCGCCTGGGCCTCCACCACGGGGGATGGAGGCTTACTCTATTGCTTAGCTACTCATTTGGCGACAAAAGTGTGCTTGATTACATAACGTAGTATCTAGACGGAGTCGGATCTGTATATTTGTAGACTGTCGAGACCTTGGAGAAGTTTCGTTTTTTGGTTTGTATCTTTGATTAGCTTTCACCGGTGGCTCCTTGACTCTGGTGCTTTCCTCAAAGACCACACCCCGGGACACTGCGTGATTGACTGTCCAGTCCAGGTGGAGTATAACTAAGCCCAGAAAACTTCGGTTAGAAGGCTCCGAGCATACAAAAGAGAATACTCCCGCAAAGACTGACAAGAACGTTTGGATCAGACAGCTTCCAAGGAAGTTTCCCCAATGTGCAGGGTTGCATGGACTTCATTAGGCAGTATAAATCGGCAAAACATTCTCCCTACCAAGTATTTCTGATATGGGCTTATCTCGCAATGAAGTGAATTTTTCATTCGGTTTTGCGCATTATTGAATTGATTCTGTTATTAGAATCTGCCCTTCTTAACATTTAGGACATCCCTGTCAGCAGACGTGAGCGAAACATTCCGTCAGTGCAAGAGTTTCGTTCAAACCATAGAGGCATTTCGTGCGTTGTGACGGCCAGAAAGCGATACTAGTCCTCAACGCATGCAAACTGATTGATGTTTTATCCTTTAGGAGCAATTTTTCACCGCTCTGCGCAAACTTTGTCCCAAGAGAAACAATTTTACAACGAAGGGGCTCGGCCTACCCCGGAGATGCAGGTTGACGTGTTCGAGGCTTTTACGTCCACAACTTTCCTAGAGCGTTTGAGGACGCACAAGCGGCTATACAAGAGTTGGTCAAGCTTAAAAGCATTTCTAAAATGATGTGAATTAACCTAATGAAATGGATGTCGAACTGCTGGAAAGCACTAAAATCCGTATTGAAAGCTGAAAATGCCGGTAGAGTTAGAGAGTCACAAGCAAACTGATTGCCTTTCGAATGTGGGCTGGGATTGTGGTGGAACTCTAAAAAGGATGAGTTTTTTTCTCCAGCTGAAGGTTTTAGGAAGACCGATCAAATACGGAGCACTACTTTCATTTGTCGCAAGCCTAAATGATTTACTATGGTTCACTTCACCGTGACCACTCTCGAGGCAGATTCTGCTGCATTAAATGTGCCGAACCAAGGTAAAATGGGACGATGGGTTGAGTGGCGAGGCTCGAAAACAGTAGTTTGACCGGAACAATGCGCTGGCTGGTTAAGGGCAGATAATAAGTGAAACTTTTAGCACCTAAAGATTCAGTGCAGAAGGTTTACATGTATTTGTTCTCCGATGCATCTGATGTGGAACGTTGAGTGGCGGCATACTATTGTTGAAGCTACTGGGGCGAATGGACGCAGAACCTCCGAAATAACGTTGGTTCATCTGAAGGCGGCAAACGCAATGAACACTGAATCGCTTTTGTGGGTTTCATCTTTCTGATGGTAGAAGAGGTTTGCCTACAAACCCCTTTTCAGACAACGAATCAAACTTCGTCGAAGCCCAGAAGAAGCTTGACAGTAGGTGGCGCAGTTCAGGTAAAGTTCGGATGCAAAACAAAACTGACACCGAAAGAGCGTGCAGCTTTTTGGACCCTACACATGCAAGCCACCGTTGAGGTGCAAGAAGAACGTTATTGAGATCCCCAAGGAGAATGATAATGCTTTGACAGAGCAGCGGCTCTTGAGTGACGATACCTTATGCTTCTGGTAGGAGAAAAATGATTGTGAACAAGAGGCTTTTGGTAGCCACTGCTCCCAGTAAAACTAATGCAATTGCTCTGACTCCAACCCACCTGCTTATGTGATGACTCGGCGAAGCGGATGAATCGCTAACTTCAAATGGGTGTACCTACCTCCAAGATAGGAAGAAAGCCCAGGGCCCTCCGCGCAAGTTCTAGAGATAATAAGCTCTTGCCTATCTGACGGATCCACAGTTCGGACAAAAGTGGGTCTCCAAGGAGAGATCCTTCAGGACGAGCGTTTTTGTTCGCCTTGCTGAAGAGCAGACTCCAAGCGCAAAAGGACAGCTTGGGATTATCAAGCGGCGCAGCTCCGGCCCTGATGGACTTGTACATACCGTGGAGGTGGGAATTTGCATGACTTCTTGAGAGGGGCAGTGATGGAAATAAAGCCCACATAGAAGCAATTTGAGGAAACTGCTCCCGAGCTGTCAGTAACGGTTGATGCAGCGTTTACCACACATGCCAAAGCCTCGGATATTTTTCATAACATTCGAAGTATTTTATACCTTACTTTTGACGCGATCCGTATAAGTGACAACGGAGGGATTTCCAGAAACTCCAGACGAGCCGATGATTTGAAATTGCTTTGAGAAACAGCTAGCAAAACGGAACAATTATTTATTGACAGTTTGTAGGAGCATAGTTGACTCCGAAAGTTCTCTTTTAATATTCCCAATTAATTTTGCTTTGCTGTTTGTTGCTTTATGCATTGATTAATAAACTGACACTTGACACTCAAAAGCCTCGAAAATATTTCTATCCTTCCTTGAAATTTTGTTCCCACCTTAAGCGTTTTTCTTCAGCAAAGAAATCCTTTATTCTTTTATCTTAAAACAATCTACTCATTCCAAACGTGCTTTTAAGTGTGCTTTTTTATATCGAAGATAAATCTCCCGCAAAATATTCAGAATGAGTTCTGCGACGGAGTGTTTGGGGCGGACTCAGAAGAACTCTTGCTTGCGATAAATAAGAAGGGGACGCAGAAAAAGGATACCCAGGACGATTGGCTCTGACAATAAAGCTAGGTAGACACTGCAGGAATAGTGGCCATTTATTGACCTTGGACGTTTACAACCACCGAAAGATATTGGTGAAATGTTTATCAAGCAGAGCAACTGGCGAGCGGGAAGCCCTCATCGAATATTCATCCCGTTAGCTCATTCCAACATGAAACGAGTTTGCCATTCACGTTCTGTCCTTTGACGCTTTGTTAATTTGGCACCTCAGAATATTAGGATGAAACTTGTCTTGCAATGGGATCCGTGAATTTGGCCAAGCATTACTCTGGGTCGGAATAACGTTTTGCTTGGACTCTTGAGTCATGACGGTCTCCACCGATTGGCGAGTGGGTTATTAAAGAGCCGCGGGCAGCCATGCATCAGCTTTCCTAAGCATTCTGAAGTGACGGACTGCATCTGAAGGGCGTAGGACTCGCTTAGTCGGCCACCGGCCGCCAAAGTACAAATTTATTGTTGCCTGACAGGTAGTCCATGACTTGCCATGCCATCTCGAACAAAAAGGCAAGTGACACTCTGGAAAACACTTCTTGGGTTATTTTCACGTCTGTTCATGAAATTTGTCTCTAGCATTAGTTATGAACCTGCAGCGGCTTCCTCGGTAAGCCACAAGCTCCGCGTCTCCATGTGGTTGAGGTGAACAGAACCCAAATCTCAACCCAAAGCCAGGAGTACCTGTGGCTAGTTGGGACCTGGGAATGTTTCCCGATGCAGGTAGATGAAAGACTACCAGGAGCACACTGCCACAACGGAATTGAAGTAGCATGTCCGAAGCACTCCTACACAACTCAGATGAACAACACATTAAGATACTTTAAGTGGACTCATCCTGTTGGATGTATCACGGTGGGCCGGTAGACTATCCCGGGGCTTCAAGGAGCTGCATTCGAAATAAGCCACCAAATTTACTACCTTCTTGTCTCTTGGGAACCAGCCCCACCAAGATTCGCCTAGGCACGGCTCATAAACATTCCGTTCAACTTGAGAGTAACTGAAGTCCACCCCCTTCCCCAAGTTATTTGCTGAGCCAACGGTAAGAAATTTCCTGCTCGGTGTACCCCAGGATTTGGTCAACCCGGCGCGATAAGCCTTCTGCCGCAGGGTACTGGAACTCCCACACGGGGCCAACAGACGAGTACAACAAGCATGCACTTTGAAAATTTAGCCTCGGTTTGAGGTGGGAAACGGCAAACTTGAGGTTAAGTTTGCAGACCTCAGCTGATTGGTAGCCATCAAAGCCCGCTTTCTAAGCATGAAGAGACGCCTTTTGGCTTGGTATTCCAACTACTGTAGGACAGCACACCCATTCGACCGCGCCTGTGAGCTGTCGCTGAGGGTCATCAGTTGAGTGCTATCGGTCATATCGGGGCGATAAGACGGGAAAGGCCAACGGCACAAACCACTCTTTTATTTTCCTCCCTTAAGAATGACCCTCTATTCAGAAGAAAAATCTCGCCCTCAAGTTGTAACAGGTACTAGTAAGCTAACAGGCCCCGAGAACGTTCTAGCCCTGTAAAAATGTCACTTCGTTCAGGATAGCTGTGATCAACCAGGATGGCAGCAAAGAGAGGCAATGGCAGGGGGCCAAAAGTACGCATGGCTGGAGCCTCCTTTGAAAGGCTAGGAGAGACCCAGCTACACAAAATTATAAGGTCCCTGCAAAGGAGCTAAGGTGCCATGATGAGGCTAGGGATGGGGGAATCCGCTATCCACTTGATTTCAACGACCTTCGCCGCGGAGCCACGGGCTCAGCGTAGAGCAACTTCACACGATGCCGGTCTGAAATAGTTGGCTGGATGAAAGCCACGGCCATTTTGGGGGACTGATAGGCTTTTCTGGCTTATCCGTTCCTCCGCGAGGGCAGAGCAAAGCCCACCTCTCAATATACTTGTTGACATTGGGCTGGAAATAGAAGCTTTAAAGATGGATGGACTCTAGTCAACTTTCCAGATGCTGTTTCGTTAGTTACATCTGTGGAACGGCCCCAGTCGATTTAGAACATTGTGCAAACGATATCAGGCCCTTGACGAATAGAAAATCGTTGCCTTCATTTGGAAAGTGAAGAACAAAGTCATTTGGGGAGGATGGGGTCCCACCTGAGATCTTCATTTCGTGCTTGCTGCTTACACTGGACCCACCAAGAGCACCCGCTTGTCGTACCTTGGGCACCCGAGTTATTTCCGAAGTTTGGCCATCCTTAATCCTACTCCCTTTACTAAAAAATGCAATGAAGCCGTCAGCATAAACTGCGGGATTATCAGCCTCGTTGATAAAGTAGCTGAGCTTTTGTGGCCACTCTAACAAATCCCTTTGTTGCTGTTCTGGAAGCGTGAACAAGTTCTAATTAGTATGGTCTTTGTTCAAGAGAAGCTGCGTAGACCGAATCTTCATGCCACAGAGAACCATAGAGTATTGCTATAATAAAAATAATAATGGTTTATTTCGGAAACGCCCGAAGCATGCCATGTGCATGATCTTGTTGATACAGGTGATAGAATGGACAGATATAATTCATAGAAATATGGAAACTCTCATGAAAATATTGGATAAAAAGGCTCAAGAGGAAATAGGGTAGGATGAAAATGGGATAGAAGTATGCAATCCACAGAGATTGTGTGGAGTTTAAATGAGCTCAAGAGCGGATTGGAATGGACTCCCGGTGAGTTTGAAATTCAAGGTCAGGTGGACTGAATGGCTGGTCCCGGGCAATTACATATGGAGGTAGACTGGTAAACATGAGAAAGGCTGGAAATCGGTATAAAGAACTGCAGTAGCGAGGAACGATGGAGATAAAGGTGAGGTGCACTGCAGTGGATTAGATGACAATGAAGTATTGGTACTTTGCAGTGAATTGTCGGCGGACAGGACACAAAACTCACCGTAAAACAGGCAGCGAGCAATGCAAGACGTAGAGGGATGATCAGATGACAAAAACGATTTCGAAGGATTGGATACGGTAGATGTGAGGCACAGATGTAGAGTTGATGGATGCCTATGATGACGGTCGTTGGGATGATAGCAAGATAGATGGCCGGCGAGGAACTGCAAGATGCAGAGCGCGTGCACATAGATGTATATGCGTAAGTTTATATATATATATATATATGTAGATTTATTATATGTGTATATGTATAGGTATAAGAGAAGCAGGAGAAATAACAATGGGTTCCTAGAAAGAAATTATCAGTCTTTGGGAGGAAGAGGTAATGTTAGATCAATTGGTTGTAGGATTAACTTTGAAATGTCGTGGTGGATTAACTTCATGACAAGTGCACATGGCAGCTCAACGGAGAGGAAAATAGAATGCGGAAGCACGGAAGTGATGGAGACTGTGAGGAGCAGTTCATGAAAGAGTGAAGATGAAAGACAGGATCAAGGGAAACAGGTAAGAATGGAGCTATAGTATAGTATAGTATATTTCTTGACCGTGGTCAATACACATGCACAAGGCAAGATCAGAGTATACAGCAGTACATGTCAATGTGAGGTATTCACAGATTCTAAATTTATAAATCACACAGCAACCGAAATACACCAGTAAAGCCATGCAGTGTTTGAGTGAACAAAAGTGGTTATGGTTGAGGCGGGAATTCCGAATCGGTTTCGAAATCGCTGGAGGGCGGTGTTGATAGCTGAACAGTCGTGGGATTGCTGATATAAGCGACAAATGGACGGTCACCAACGAGTAACCGGGCGGAAGAGATGCCAAAGAACATTGTTAGAAGTAAAGCAAGCGTGGGGCTTTCAAAGTGCAGTAAGAGATACCAGCGGAATATTGGACACTGATCCAGCATTGGGTAACTAATTGTGGAGGAAGCATGTGAAATAAAGGCAAGTGAGTCAAAGGTGATAATAAAACGGACCTTTTGTGCAGGTGATTACAGCGTCATATGGAAATTCAAATGAAGGCGAAAAGCTTCGCAGGGACTTCAGTGAACTTTTGAAGAGCATGAATGGTGTATGGACATATAACGGACTTTTAAAGAAAAGAAAAGCCGTCAATGAAACGGATTAGTGGAGACAAACGTCAATCGTTCGGCTAGGCAGACGTTGGAAGAGTGTAAATTTTTTTTTGTATGTGATAGAAAATTGTTAACCAAATTATGGTTGGCTGCAGATGGCTGGTATTCTGTTTCATAAATACCTTGGTTGCAGGTGGTGGCAGGTAGAATGTTGAGGGAAGCAGGTAAAAAAGGGCTGGTTTGACGAAGTTGACAGCAGCGAGGGTTGGGTTCCGGCCATGGGTTTCGTACTGCAACACGGGAAGAATTGAACTGTTGGGTTGGATTATTTGGGAATAGACGTTGAGCGGATGTGTTGATGGTTGGTGTCAGGAATCACCTCTGCGATCCGGTGAGACTTTCATGAGGTTTTGTTAATCCGTGTACGGTGCCCCATGTAACGTCAGCGGGCGAGAGTATAGGTTTAAACCATTGATCAAATCGTCCAGTCCTTACGGTAATCCGGAATAAACGTCGATTCGGCCGATGGCTACCCAAGTAACCAATGCAATCTGGAAGAGATCAAGAGTGCGGCAGTCTGGAGAGTGTTCCAGCTGTGGGTTATGATTATCGTTTTTATGGAAGCAGGAAAATGAACGTTTTGTTATCCGAACAATTAGTTATCGTTTGGCTAGTGGACCGGTCTATCAGGGATCCCTAGACGGAGACTGGTAGCTTTCTAGGGTAGTTGGGTGGAAGTAGAGATTTAGGGCGATATCAGGCAGGCGGTGGATGAGGAGAGGGTGTCCGTTTGGGAACCAGGAATAAAACAATAGTAGATGGTATGGTCTGGAAGAAGAATGAGAAAATAGGAAGATAACAGTCTGGTCAGTTCACCAGCTGTGGTCGAGGATGGCAAACAGTAAAAAAGGAGAAAAACACTGAGTGTAAAAATGAGAATTTTTCGTGTGGGGGCAAACGCTGGTATTTGGCAGGGGCATACGGATTCCGGTTGGAATGGGGTCTCAACTTACCATGAGCATATGCGCAGAGAAGTGAAGCCTAGTTACTAAGGAATGGTAATCCGTGTGGCAAGGCTTCAGTGTACGAGAAAGGCGCAAAAAAGCAGGATGGGCCGGCTGAGTTCTAGCCTGAGCCAGGAATTAAGTGAGAGCGAGCACCCATCGCTAAAGGACAGAGCGGTTTTATTTATATATATGCAAATTGTGTTGAAAATGGCACAATCTAGTTGGGAAGGGGGACAAGTGAGTGGAGCATACCCAAGGTATATATATATATATATATATATATATATATATTGATGTATAGGTGGGTGCGATCATCGGACGGGTCATGCGAAAGCGGTCGGACGCAAAAGACTATGGCAAGGAAAGTGAGATAGAGTGACGCAGCTGAGGATCAACGGTTAACGGAAAGAAGAAAAAAAAGTTAAGCACGGGCTCATCGGTGCGGCGGATCCCAAAGGCACATTGAGGCCATGAAACGTGAGACTAAAACTTTCAGTGGGAAAGTTAGTATTTCGCTTAGAGTGGTCATTGAGGAGGAGTAAAGACCAAGTTCTGCATTTGATCAATGCAGGTGCGAGATGTAGTGATGGACCAGATGAATCGGGTAGTGACAGGTCAAACAATTTGGAACTGTAAAAGAACGTCACGACGTTACGTTGTCATTACAATGGTGGAACATGGAAAAGCGGACTACACTGGAAGGTACAGAGAAATGCCTGTAGCGAGCAATAAACGGATCAAGGGATGAAAGCAATGACCGAGGAGACACAAGTAAGAAATCACCAATCAGATCATTTTACTGCAGATGAAACACGAAGGAGGCGGACAAGGAAGCGGGACGCCTCGAGATAAGTGAACCAGTAATAGAACAAAAAGGCCACAAAAAATGAATGCGCAACGGAGTTGGGGCAATGGAGCTGGAGAGCTGTGTGCCGGCAGACAATTGAACAGGTGGATACTAATCAGGACACTGGAAAGAACCACAGAGGAATCGCGGAGCCAAGTGAGGAAGATATGGTGGTGGTGATTGGATAATAAATACGACTGTAAAAGATGCGAAGTTTGGAGCGGCAAGTTCTAATATGCGGATTGGGCATGAGTGCGGGTGCGATTGGTGCATCATGGCATTGGGCATGAGGAGGGATTTAACAAAACGACAGGTTTAAGGAAGCTATCAATGTGCGTTCTGAGCAGAGGGTAACACCAAGCGCATAGATGATAGAAGCCAGCAATGACGGCAGGTGGGAAAAGAGATATTGGCGAGCGTCGACAGATGCGAGTGGTTAGGACGATAGTGACCCAATGCAGTGAAAGTTGATGTAGAGGGAGGCAATAGGAGGAAGGACAGAACGGGTAGGTGTGCATACCGTGGTAGAGCGACAAGAATGGGAAGTGGAAACAGGTGATAAGAGCTATTGGTGAACAAGCTGTGGCGGAAAAAGGATGAGGATTATGCAGCTTTCAACCGCAGCATTGGATTCGGTAATCCAAGAAAAGTTAGAGCGTGCCATCCGCAACCGATGCTAGTGGGTGGGACTGGCCGTGCGCTGGGCACCCAACCTGAAAAACACTTCGTGAAGTGAACGCAGGAGGTGTGATCCACCGGTCTAGTTGCGCTCGCACATCGTTGCAGACGGCCTGCACGCCCAATGTGCGTCGGCCATAGCGGTGGATCTGACCGCGCCCCGCACTGTTGGGAGTGGCACGGGTGTTCATGGATAATTGTACGGGGGACAAAATGACCGCGATGGGGGTGCGTGAACCAGGAACAATTGACCAAGACGTGAGACCATGGACAGGAGAGCCAACGGAAACAGCAAGTGGTAGACGACCGTGTAGCAATATTATCCAGGTGCACCTGCCAGGGAGATGGTAAGTACAGTGCCCGAAGTGGTTGGCCGTCAGCGGGGATCACTGGAAAGGGAAAAGGGATAGAGAAGCGCAGTCTGTGTGTGCCCCAGCTAAGAATCAACGGATACTGAGGAGAAAAAAAGTGGATATGATGGATAAGAGATGAACGTAGGTGAGCAATAGGGTTACCTTATGATGGCAGGAGGTAGGTTCGCTGTGGATCAGTGAAGGCAATGGCCTTAGTTCGCGGGGTGTACCTAGTGGCTTGTGACGCAGAGGTAGTAGAGTCACAGTGTGAGGCTTCTTTCAAAGGCCAGGTCGGCGGAGACCAGCTCATTAGTGAGCAATATGGCATTGGGGACAAGCCGCCACAACGTGCTCCATTGACTTTTTGGCACTACTCGAATTTGCTGACAGGCAGTCAGGCTGGATCGTAATGCAAAGCGACGGTATGCCTAAAAACCACATCAAAATGACTAGATGTTACTACCTAGCAACGCAGGTGCTCATTCGTGTCCACGACAGTGACTACGGCGTTCCTAATCGAGTGCTGTATCCAGCACGGAGTGTAAGTCGATTCTCGCAACTCCAGCAAAGCGAAGCCAATTCAAGCGAACCTCAAAACAATAATGTGGTTAGTTCTAAGCTTCCGCTGTACCAAGTTGAATTTCGAAAAAATGCACATATATTCGAACCTGAAGCTTGCGACCAAATAGACTCCACAGTAAAACCCAAAGTTTCAAAGCCCCGTGTCTCAAGCTCGACAGTCAGAAACGGTTCAAGGCTAAATTCAAATATCTCACATGGATAAACAAACATGCAGAAGTGTGGTTTATGGACGACATTTTCAAGGTAACGTTAAATGTAATCAAATTCACTAAGCACGGGGAACATCCTAAAGGAGTTTCAGTATTAGTTTTTCCAGGGGTGCTCTCCATTACCAGTCTTGTTTGCCTACTTTATAAGCCGAATAATACATCAAGCCTTCTATGGCCCTAGAGCAATGCAACTTGGCCACTATTCTTGGGTTTCAGACATCAAAATCTCCGACGATACCGTCAAATTTGGAGGAATCCCGAAACCCTGCAAAGAGACTTCGACCGTATTTTGTGTGGAGTTAATGTTATCAGTCGGGAGATAACCGCTGCGGAAACGAAGTTCTTCAGGGCTCCGCAAAGCTGACCAAGTTGAAGCGCCAACGGCAAAACTCTGGGATAGGTACACTACTCCACTTACCTAGATTCCTTTATCCAGCCGAACAGTGAGGTCGGGAATGAGGTTAAGCTTCGTGTAGACTGAACCACTTTCCGTGCAGTTCTTTGCGCCCGTGCGAATTTTGGTTTCTGAGAGTGGACGACAAGAAAAAGGTTGGAAAGATCTGACCACTGATGCGAATGCAGAATGACTTTTTTGATCCTCCAAAGACGTCGCCTGCGGTGGTTAGTTCACGTCCCACGATGACTTGAGAACAAATCTACTAAGAGAGGCCTAGCTTTGTCTCCTTGCTCAGACCGGAAAAGTCACCTTGATGACCCACTGAATACACAGGTTAGCAACCTTTTATAGCAGATGTAGATCGCCTTGGCCCTTAGGTCGTCTCTGGATAACGCGACTGGAGCGGCAACTAAATTTTACGGTGTGTAGGCTTTGCTGTAGGTCGGAAGGCTTGGACAGCTAACATAAGAGCCATCCAAGCGGACAATTCACCCTCTTACAGAGGTTAATAGCACGTCAGTCAAAGGAACCACAGTATTGCAGCAGGCTTTTCACTAGCTTTAGTTTTTGTCCACTGTGCTTTCCTTCCGTGCCTCTGAGAGCTACGGAAGTCCCTCAAGTCCTGCATGTCCCGCATATTTCTGGCAGCCCCAGCGAAGTTCCCTTTATTCCGCAAAGCTTCGGGCAAAACAGCGTATTATCCGAACCTTCCTTTGTATGGCCGGCTTAGAAGTTCAGAAAACATCTACCTAAATAGCCTTTGCCCCGGTTGAATGGCATACTTAACAAGCCGCCCCCGGGTTATGTAGAAGTGAGGCAGTACCAGTGGCCTCCGCAAGACGGTGGTTTTATCTCGTGAAGGCCTCCCGGCACTTCCTCTGGGGTTTGAAATCCGCAGTGGTATGCTTCTGAAGACCCTTTACAGTATTGGCGCTTTACAGATCCACCTAAGTTTCTCCTCCCCTAGTTTCCCCAGGTTGGATTGGGGAAAGACTTTGGCGAGTCTCCTGCATTTGTTTGTTTTGAGGGAAAGCTCCCACGTTATTCATCGTCGGCGCACTATCTTAATGCGCCCAGCAGTGCACTTCCCTCAAAATTTCTTATTATCTTGAAGTCGTTAGCAAACGTGATTCGTGGGCAATCCGGTTCACGATCTTTGAATGTGACACACAACAGAGACAGAGGTGGCCCCACTACCGACATTTGGAGGACTTCACCGACGATCCTACCCATCCCGGGTATGTTCTGCTCTTTCCCAACTTATAGGCTCTTTTCTCCAAGAAACTCTGTTATTCGTATACTCGGCAACACAGCTACTATACCGGTCGAAATCTAGCCCACCAGTAGCCTGTAGTATGTCAAGCTGAAGGCTTTTTTGGATTCATAGAAATAGACCCCTACCCTCTCGCCTTCGTCAGGTCTCCTCTTTGTGTGATCCGAAACCGAAGGAAGCCTCGTCGTGCTCGGCTGATTCGTCATATAGCCATGTTAATATACTCTGTAGTGCCTATTCCCGGAATGCAAATGTCACGTACAAATGGGCTCTTTCGAGCAGCTTGGCCGAGAACCTGGCTTTGCTGTGGTCGTCACACCTTTCCTCCGCCATCACACAGAACCAGGAGTTTTGTTCCATCCCTACGCAGAGATTTTCACTGGACCTATCTGTCGCACCCTTCCAGGTTTTACTTAGCTCCTTTGGTCCGTGCCCACTCACAGGATCTGAAGGACAGCTATATTGCAATGTAGGAATGAAGTCATAGTGCACAAATGGTTGTAAAATAGGCAGCTATTGAGGCTAATTGCTTGAGGTGGATAATCTTGCAAGAATGTTTAAAGAGCTTGGTGTACGATGGTTTTAAGGCACAGATTTTTTCAGAATGGAAGCATACCAACAAAAGTGTTCAAAAAATGACGAGGGAAAAGGCCGGCAAAAAGCTGGAGAGTGCGGGGCAAATATACTCCCTGTATAAAAGGTTGAACTTAGAGCATCAGCAGAGATGAGCAGCTAAAGCTTGGAAAAAGGGTACGCAAGAGCATGGGAATAGCAGTGACCGGAAGAGGCTGGCAGAGTTAAGCCAAATGGTTTGGAAGTATTTGGGCGAATCGTTGCTTACTGTTTTCCATGAGACAAGCTGAACGTGGTGTATCAGCAGCGGGAAGGAACAATCTTCGAATTACAGAAGTGATGACGGCTGAGGTGGACGGTTCATGAAGTAGGTAAAAGGAGGAAAATGGTTGAAGAAAGCAGTTAAAGTGGAGTGAATAATCTCTCCAGTGCATGTGAAATACTTGAAGACGGTCAAACGCGAGAGAACCCTTAGGAAATGGACTTGTATTGCGGGGAAACTAGATGAAAAATGTGAAGTGGTCAGAGATCTCAGGAAGAATTCATTTACAAAGCGGTCGGTGTCGTTTGGACTTTCAGCGGAGAAAGGAAGCTGGAAGTGAATCAGACTGTGGTGCACGGGTACAGCAGTTGTAACGGCAAATAAAACAGGAAAGGAATTGGCAAGCGAAAGGTCGAAAAAAACAGATAAGGGCAGGTAAAACGGTTTAAAATTATACATGAAGTTTGAGGCGTAAAGCTTTTTTCATGAGAGGCGAAAGATGGAGAAGCAGAGAAACCTGAAAAGCACAGAGGAAAACCTGAGGCAGAAGACATTTAAAAAAGAAGATAGAGATCTGATAAAAGAGATACAGGTAAAACGTGACCGAATAGGTCATTTTAATACAAGGGCAACTGAACAATAACCGAGAAAAAGGGGACACTAGTACAAGCAAAACTGCGGTGCAACAGATGGTACAAGTATTATATGCGCGGCGGAGTTGGGACGATTATTCTGGGGAGCTGCCTGGTTGGATGCAGTTGGAAAAATTGAGTGAGCCTAAAGATGCCCGGGAAAGTAGTGGCCGAAGGAAAGGTCCATAGGGGTTTGTAGGGCCGAACAGGGAACACGTGTCAGTGGGGCAAGTTAATAATAAATGCAGCCGCAGAAGTTGAGAAGGTGGTAAAGCCGACCCCCACTACGAGGATTGGGCGTGGCTATAGATTTAGCCCGCACATTGCTGTAGACTGCCTGCACGCCCGACATGCTCCCGCCAAAGCGGTGAATCTGACTGGAACCCGCATTGTTGGGATTGGCATGGGAGGTCTTGGCGGATTATATATGCGGAAGAGCAACCTCGATAGCGATAGTTGTTCTAGAAACAGCTGGCAATGCTGTGAGAGATCTTGGGGAGCATGGTCAATAGGGACGAAGATCGGTATACAGCCATATGGCATTGCTGTGCAGAAGCAACTGCCAGGGAAGTAACCTTCTCTGTGCCTGAGAAGAAGGACCGTCAATAAGAGCTACTGAAGATGGCTGGGAAAGGAAGTCGGCAGCAAAGGACTTTATGTGCCAGAGTCGATCTTATGCACAGACGGATCTATCTTTGGCGCACCTCCGCAACACCTATTAGCGCATGTTTTCCTCTTTATCTGGGAGGCCAGTAATTTGTGCAGCATCTTTTCCGTCAGAGAAAAAAGAGGAAATCAAGCTGTATCAACTATAACCCGGAGCCTGTCAAACATAATTTGGTGTATACTACATTTCAACATCTGTCTGCTGCTTTCGTTGAGGCCTTCGGAGTCACTATGTTTGCAACTCCCTCCAAAGGCTTGTTTTAAAAAGGTATCAATTTATTTAGGAAGCAATTTGCCCTAATTTGCAGCTTCATGTGCCCCCATAGTGTGCTCAGATAACCGGGTTTCCTTAGCAAAGACGAAGTCATGGTTGGAGGTGAGTGCCGTCGACGGCAGTGGCTTTTTATTCAATTGTGGGCAAGTATTCAAAAATGTTATCGAGAGTCGTCGCGATCGGTTTTCGCTGGATTTTTCAAATTTTAGCCCTATTTTTGTACGGTCTTTTGGTTTGCCAGCGGTTCGACTGAGTGTAAAAGGTGAATAACGTAACCAAAGGGGGCGTTGTTACTGGGAGGTGTTTCACCTGAGACGGAAAGTTATTAGCTGACTGTCACGTGTCCAACAGTTTGGTATTTGGCGGAGTTGCAGATCTGGAAGCGGGGTCATTGCTAGTGTAATTTTAGGCGAAGTGCTATTCAAAGTGATGTAAAATTCAGGGCACTCTCTACAAGGAAGCTTATCGGACATAAGGGAAGGCTGAGGGAAGAAATGGGCGCGAGCTTTCAGGCAGTGTTTGACAATAGTTCGTGGTGAAAATAGGGCTGAAAATCGTGAATGTTTTCCCGGCCGCGTAGCGGCTGTTACTCATGGCAGGAAGATGATGGAAGAGGTAAACGGGACGACCATGGTGAATGCAACCACTGATTTCGGACAGTCTGGGAACGAGCTGCTAGCACTTCCATATTAAAAAAGCTCGTTTTGTCTTACCGAATAAGCCCGCTAGGACATCAATAACCATAATCACGACTCTTCAGATGGAAAACTAAGCCTCGACCAGCCACCACTAAAAAGGACAGAAGTCAAATCACCCAAAAAGTAATAATCGTACTCTGATATCAAAACCAATCGGTAACAAATACTTCGGTACAATCGTCGAAATTGGACCCTAGCGGTAAAGTTGCCCAAAGTCGAAGAAGCTGAACAAGAACGAAACTCGCAATTAAAAGGCAGTCAGAGTGGCACTTTTTGTTTATGGGGTCAACCACTATATAATGCTCTCGACGGAAGAGAGTAAAGCAAGGGCACATCAAGGCAAATAACTTTCGGAGTCAAAAGGAATCCACAACGTCGAAAGTCAGGCACCCTTAACACCGGCCCTGAAGTCAAGCGCGGTTCTCCTCAGCCCCATCAATATTTAAAAACTTTGATGACACTTATGAGCGAAAAATTCAGTAATCTCCTCAGTGGCACAAGGACAAAGTTCGAATTTGGAAATGAGTATCTATTTGCAAAAACATATCGACATGCAAGGTGAAAGCTCTCCACACCATTCAGTGGCCGTATATCCCTAAGAATAATACCCAAAGTGGTTCCCACCTAGCCCTGGATAAAACTTCCGCCGGTTCCCCGAAACACTGCTCCAACAATTGCCATAAGTTAAGGGCTGTAGGTTGCTTTTCCGTTAGCAGAACTGGGCCTCCCAATTCTTAATTTCTTTCAACTATGAGCCGCCTAATACGGAGTTGTATAGCGGGCAGGCATGCTTGGTGCCACCAGTTTCAAAACACAGCAGCTAGATATTTCGCTTTGCTTTCTTCTTTGGTGCAGTGTTCAGCTAGCGTCACTTCCTGTAAGAGGAGGGATGTCAGAAAAAACTATAGTGACCTACCAGGGAAACAGCCCCAAGGAATTCCGTATGTTGTCATACTTGAGGATTGAGGTCCATCGTTGAGGATAATTCCAGCATCTATGGTGTGTATCAGCAAAATTTTGCCACTGGGAGACTCACGAGAAACGGAGGCCAACAATATCCGCTTAATTGAGTCAATGATCCACTAGTGAACAACATAACCATAGCTTTAACTTGGTGTCTGAAATGTTCGTCTACCCAGTAGAGTAACATTCCCTGTTGAATTATGCTACCATCAACATCCCACAGCACAAATTATACTGCCAGTTCTGCTGGTAAAAGAAAAAGTCAAATAAATTCTACATAGGCTGCTATATTCCGCTTTTGTCATCTATCCTCGAGGATCCGAAAAAAGCACATCGTCCCGATACGCAATAACCCAAACGACACCAAGTACCGCCCAACTAACCGCAGCCTGCAATATCCCGGAAGACACGCAAACCAGAGGGCGACAAATTTTACTGGAACATGCCCCAAAAGGCGCGCATAGCTGTTAGTGGCTTAGATTCCGTGTGCAGTAGAATTTACAAGTACGCATCAGCCAAGTCGAATTTAGAGAAGTAATCACCTTCCACCATGCGTTTTGTGGATTCCCCCGGCTTCACCGCGTTTGCCGCGGATCTTCTTAGACGTGAATTCGAATTTCGTAGGTAGCGGTTGCAAACCCGTGGTATCTTCCAGTCTATTTCCATCTCTATCATAACCGAGGGGGCCATGCGGATGAAACGACACGTTCATTGATGCTCCAGAGCTCTGTCTTGGCAAGCAGCTTTAAGGCACCATCTATCTCGTCGTACGGCAAAACTCTTCACTATAGGAACATCGGGCCACCGTCCACTTCAAAATCCGCAAGTTCAAATTTTTGACACTTTTGATAATGGGTCTTTGTCTAATCGACTGCCAGAGTATGAACCGACAAACCGGTTCTCGGAAGTCGTCCGGAGAGTCTCCGGCTGGCTCAAAGCAAGCAGGGCCTTAAGACCCAGGATTGTTGAACAGTCTACGGAAATAGAATTGCACCAAGACACACTCGTTCTACTGTTGTCGTAATCTGCCCATCAAAGCGCTCGATGGCATAATTAACCACTATCTACTCTAATGTCAATTTTTCACGCTATGCTCCCTGCAACCGCAGTACGAAGCGCCCAATATCGATTTGTCACCATATCCGCATTTCCATGTTTACACACTCTATGACATATTTGTCACAAATGAAACGATTCACCGAAAACTTGCCGGTTTTCCTTTGGCCTTTTACTCTATACCCCTCCCAGCACTCTTCCTCTCCCCATCAGGCTTGCTGTTCCTTTTCCCTTTGAAGAACTCCGTTTCCTTCCTGCCATCAAACTTTGCCACTATAGTCGACCGTTTCAATAAATTCCACCTTTGATGGCATATTCTTATACATTGTTCGGTTTTCTACCAATATACTTTTCATACTATGCAGTGTGCCAGCGACTCCTAATACCTTCGTTGGCAGATTCCTTCTTTCTTGAAAGACAAGTAAATTATGCTGTGGTTGTGTTTGGATCTACAACTTCTATGATAACTTTCAGCGCCCTTTTTGCATATACTGTACTCCTCCGACAGACTTCAATTGGCATTGGCTGAGTTGGCTATCTGAACTTGAGTTTCAAATGAGACTGTTGGTATTACCATCTTATTCCGTTCAAACCCTCTTCAGTCCTTTGCAAGCAAATGTGTTTTAGACTAAGAAAACCCCATCCTTAAGCCATTTGTATCAGCTCAGCACAGACTGCTCCATGCCTTGGACTCCGCCAAAACAAACCATCGTTGTTGTCACTATTGTCCCATAACCGTTTTGTGCAGCAGTAAAAGTTGACACTCAGTAATGCTATGAATGCGCGCGTTAGTGTGCTGTGCGGGTACACTAGATCTAATCAAGTCTAACACCGACTTCAAAACGAGGGACTTCCGAATTTCGTTACCCACAGAAGATCGATGTCTCAAGCTGCATTGGAGTTTGATTGAATTAGACGGACTCACTTCAAATTCCTGCTGTTAGCTAAAGATTGTCATCACTTTCGGACCCTCGGGTTCCATTTGCCAAATGGCATCTGGGTGTGCTGTACACTATACGAACAACACCAGTGCCCTGAACAGTTTCTTTGGCTCTAGTGAGAAGTCTGCTCCGCTAGCAAACTTCTCGGTTTATGGGTAGAAAATACATCATTTATATAAGACGTGCAGTGACCTTGACGTACGCCTTGACTACAAACTTATGGGCTCCATTTTCATTGACAAACAAATCTCCTGACTGACTGATCCTGTTGCAACCCGATCAGCCAAGTCGAATCTTGTTAGTTCGGACAACAATTGGTCCCTAGTTGGTTAGTCACGGGGCACCCATGGGTTCGCTTTTTTCTCTGATCTTGGGTAGCAATGAAGCACTGTGTGCCCGCAAAACCATCGACTTGCTTAGCGAATTCATTTACTAATCTCGATTCTGGATTGGTGGATGTGCGCTACTTCAAAACTGATCACGGAATTCTTCGGTTGGGTCGCCTACTACTCTCGCAACCGGTCTTCCACAGAAATCACACAATGAACTATGGAAATTGCGGGTGAAACTGGGATGGAATTCTTCTCACGAAAGAAAAAACGTTCATTCGCGCTTGTTTAAGTTCTAAGCTCACCTAATTGGCCGGCTTCGGTAGAGGTTTTACGTGAACTGACCGGTTTGAGAAGACAAGCACATCGGCGCTGCACTACGGAATGCTCATCAGTTGCTTTAGATTCGTCGCTGTTTTGCTTCCATGTTGAACGAGTCCCGGAAAACATGAAGTTTGGGTACAAATACGTCTTTTCTTGCAGCTCGGGGGAATTTACATTGAAAATTGCGCTACCAAGTGACTGGGTCTCGAACTGATCTCCAAAAGATCACAAGGCAACCTGTGTTTGATGTACCGAAAGGAACCTAATGAATTTCATTCCGTGACGAAAAACCAGCAGATCAAACATGGTTCCCCATGTAACCTAGAAATTGACCCAAACTACGTGGTCTGGCAGCAGAACCTTCAACTCTTCCAATGGGACCGTGGCCGGGGCTCTCGGTTATTCCAGGTTATTCATCAGGTACTGCAATGAACATCCACTGATCGTCAAGGAGAATGCAGCTTCTTTCTTCTTCGAGTCTTCGCATATGCCACACCACAGCTCCAGCGGCGCAGTTTATTCTTCAATACCGAAAGCCCCATCAGGTAGATATGGTTGTTTAGTACTGGGCATCTTCATAATGCGGCCACAATTTTAACGTTCACAATACTCGGACTGGTTGGACTTAATGAAAACACCCAATCCAACAGTTACGAAAACCGGAGTAGCAAGAGTACCATGCTGCGAAGATGCACGCTGATTGTGTTGGCGATATGTGCGACATTAATAGGGTAAGTCGAAGAAAACAACTGGTAGGTACGAGTAGACCATTCCCGGAGGGCTTCGCCGTGTCTGTCCTCGGCGACCCTGGCTGGATAAGGCTCCTCAGAGTACGTTGCCATAAATCTATCCCTGACTGTATCACGTAAGAAGCCTGTTGAATTTTGCCGGCAGAAGATGTAATCAGATTAGAAACATCTCATAGGAACTCGCTGGCAAAACGCTGGAAGCAGCTGAAAAACCACTTGGAAAATGCATCCAAGTGCAATGGAAACGATGTGAGTGTTAGTGAAACAATAACATTAAAGGACTGATGACATGCTGGAATTAACTTCAGCCTCCTGCGGTTACCAAAAGATGAAAAAATTAGTAATGTTCGATTCGTGATGAGCGTCAGGGGGTGGATGTTCCATCTTGAGAACCAGTCATCAGTAATACTGAGGGTATTATACTGGAATGGTTTTGGCAACATGAGTAGTTGAACGATCAATGGATACAACATTATGCATAGTATGAATTAACATTACGGTCGCACCCAATGCGAATACACTCCGCGGTCACTTCAAATTGTTTTCCTATCCATGAATGTCGTGAAGTAAAATGAGCCTGAAAGATGCCAATAAGGTAGTGACCGTTTCAGCGTATCTCGGATAAGGTGATAAATCGAAGGAAATATCTTACACCGACACAAAGGTCATCGGGAACGGCTCATTTGGTGTAGTATACCATGCCAGACTTTGTGATACCGATGAAATAGTGGCGGTGAAGGAGGTCTTACAAGGTCGTCGTTTTAAGAACCGAGAGCTTCAGATTATGCGACAGTTGGATCACCCAAATATTGTCCAGTTGAAATATTTCTTTCATTTTGTTGGAAAACGGAAAGACGACGTCTATCTTAACCTGGTGCTCGAATTCGCCCCCGAGACAGTCTACCGGGTGGCACGTTGCTACAGCCGACAGAAAGAAACCATTCCCATTTTATTTGTAAAACTGTATATGTACCAGCTTCTCCGCAGTCTGGCCTATATACATCACAAAGGAATCTGTCATCGGGACATAAAACCCCAAAATCTTCTTCTTAACCCGGCCACGGGTGTCCTCAAGCTCTGCGACCTTGGTAGTGCGAAGGTGCTTGTACGTGGTGAACCCAATGTATCCTACATTTGTTTGCGGTACTATCGAGCTCCTGAATTGATATTTGTTGCGGTTGAATACAGTTGTCAGATTGACATTTGGTCATCTGGCTGTGTGCTGGCTGAACTACTGCTGGGCCAACCCATTTTCCCAGGTGACAGCGGCGTTGATCAACTGGTTGAGATCATAAAAGTTCTGGGAACTCCTACTGGTGATCAGATTCACGAAATGAATCCCGACTACCGCGATTTTTGATTCCCCCAAATCCGGCCTCATCTATGGTCTAAGGTTTTCCGTCCGCGTGTGCCTTCTGACGCGGTCCAGCTCGTGTCTCAACTTCTGGATAACACTCCAAGCAAACGGTTGAAGCCGATCCAGGCAATGATGCATTTGTTCTTCGACGAACTTCGCATGGAAGAGACTAGATTGCCTAATGACCGACCACTACCGCCGCTGTTCAATTTCACCTCCTACGAATTATCCATGTTGGATGATCCCAGCAAACTAACTCGTGTGGATCGATCAAATCTGCCTCCCGGTGGAACAGCAGGAGCAGCAACAGACTCCAGCACCACAAACGAAGCTGCTGAAAAGAATATGATTGAGCCGTCAGCATCATCGCCTACCGCGGATTATAAACTGCCTCAAGCTTCCGATTCGGCTGGAGATGAGGCAAGCTCAACCTCGGAAGATCAGAAACCCGTCGGGGACGGAGCAGAAACAGCAATCACCGGCTCTAATCCTTCGACAAGTGAAAATACCCGTGACAATAATAACAGCAGTGCTATCAACAAGAATAGTACTCACGGTACACACGTAGGTGATGTCAGTGTCAATCACGATGCGCCGAAAGTCCCCGTGGACGAACAGCACGTTAAATCCGACAATGCATAAACGGTCTTTCGTTCATTACCCACACTGGTGACCGAGTTTACCACTTTCGGCCGTCAAGACACGTAACCTATTGTAGCCTCACCAGTAGGGGCTCCCGGGTATCTGGTATCAATTTGACAACACTATTCCCTCGTGAACCTCCTCAGTGGTGTTGCCTTGTAAGAAGCTGCCGACAGTCCGTAGATTTGTTCAATTGTCCATCCCATCATCCCACCGTCATACTGTTTTTGTTCTACGCATGTGTGTATCTAAGCTTATGTCCCTTCGCACCAATTTATTGTTTCTAGCAGTGTAATCGAGAGCAGTCGTATTCATGTGAGAGTTCTCTCGCTTGGCTATGCACCACCAGCCTAGATGAACATTTTCTCTAACACGAATTATCTGGTTTCTGAGCTGTTCATCTCGTCCTCCCTTAGCGGAGCTTCCTTCGCCCCCCCCCCTCACTCACAAGCAAACATTTGCTTTTTTCTCCACATTTTCTGTGTCGTCTGTATTGCTTGGTTGTTATTGTCTCCTGCACCGTCATCATTATCATCGTTAACACCACCACCGCCACCATTATTACCCACCGGCACATCGGGCCTTTCAGTCGATTTATATTTGACCCTGTCCCCTCGACTCATGTCACTGTACACTCCTTCCCTCATCTCTCCCTATCCATCATTTTCCAGTGTTATGCACTCTGCAATACATATGTTAGAAGTCCAGTTTTTTTCATCCAGTCCCGTATCTGTTTTATTTCAGCTGCAGGGTTTGCTGTTGATGTGAGCGTGGTATTTGTGAGAGAAAGATACAAAAACTGCAAGCTTGTATAGCTGTTCAAATTATCCATAGTTACAGCAGTTGTGTCCTCTGCTGACACGTGTGCTCGACTGTTGTTATTGATCACAACCTAACAAAGTGTAGTCCATAGTTATCCTGTTATAAATATTTTTATAACTTGTCAACTCTTTCTTTCTCTTCATATTCGCGTGGTTTGGTTTTGATACCACTGTGCCTGATTCCGTTTTGCGATATCTACGTTTGATGGTTTCACCTGTTGGCCTATGGGCTCGGTGAAAAAAATGACCGAACAAATTTTCATGACCGCTTTAACTTGACCTATCCGACGCACACAGACACACTCGTACTCCAGCTTCTTTCAAATGTGAAGTGATTTTGTTCACCATATTTTCGTCCTCACCAAAACTGTCGTATAAAAATGTGCTTCATGAGCTTCTTTCTCCTGTCTTTTTGTTCCTTCTCTTTCATCTTGTTGCTTTTGGAATGTATGACATTTCCATCGCCCGCCAGTCAATCTGTTTTACATTCTTTTCCCCCCATTCACTTAATCTGTGCATCCTGTTCCCGTTTGTATTTTTCATATATTCGTTTTAACTTATATGCTCTCTCCCATTAGAAGATTGATCGCTCATTTATTATTTGTCAACGGAATTTTTTTCTGTCCAAACGTTTAGATTTTTGGTCTACTCAACTTCATCGATTATCCTCGTTCCTTTCTCGAGGCATCTAGGTGTTGCACGTGTGCTCTTGCGTTTCTCTCCCATGGTTGGTCCAATTTCATTGGTTTGTTTCCATCTACACGGTTCACCACTACTGCTTTTCCAAATGCTCCCCGGCAAATCTAGGTGGAAAAGATGAATCAGCATATGCTGGGCACAGCCAGATTGTCAGAGTGAGACGGGGAACAGTTGACAGGACGTGAATGATACTTCGATTGGTTTTCACGCGATATTTGCTTGGTTTAACTCACTTCTTTTTTCTAAAATGAATCTCGTTTCTTACTGAAGATGCTTGAATTTCTGAGATTCGTTTGCATTAACATCTTCCTACATCCGTAGTCCCTGGAACCTGCTCGCATTGAACTGGATAGTATTCGCCGGGTCTCCACGTCATCCATTTAAATTGTGTCATGTTGGTATTGTTGATTGTGACGTTGATTGGCATACTACATGACTCGCCCCCGATATCTCCCCATACGTCCATCATTGTCAGTGCCGTATACATATATATATACGCCCGCCTGCGCCATTGATTATGTTGGCGATATGTGCGACATTAATAGGGTAAGTCGAAGAAAACAACTGGTAGGTACGAGTAGACCATTCCCGGAGGGCTTCGCCGTGTCTGTCCTCGGCGACCCTGGCTGGATAAGGCTCCTCAGAGTACGTTGCCATAAATCTATCCCTGACTGTATCACGTAAGAAGCCTGTTGAATTTTGCCGGCAGAAGATGTAATCAGATTAGAAACATCTCATAGGAACTCGCTGGCAAAACGCTGGAAGCAGCTGAAAAACCACTTGGAAAATGCATCCAAGTGCAATGGAAACGATGTGAGTGTTAGTGAAACAATAACATTAAAGGACTGATGACATGCTGGAATTAACTTCAGCCTCCTGCGGTTACCAAAAGATGAAAAAATTAGTAATGTTCGATTCGTGATGAGCGTCAGGGGGTGGATGTTTCATCTTGAGAACCAGTCATCAGTAATACTGAGGGTATTATACTGGAATGGTTTTGGCAACATGAGTAGTTGAACGATCAATGGATACAACATTATCCACGGAGTGAAAGAATTCGTTATTAAAAAAGGATGTAAAACTATGGTAAGCATTTGGTGGCTGCTTCCAGAAGTGCTGAACTGCAATAACAGACCGAAGCTTGCATGTTAAAACAGCTCGAATAAGTGGCACTGGTAAAGAAAGGGCCCAGATTTCAAAACGAAACGGTAGGTCAGGCGAGTAAAAAATACTGCAGCAAGTCAAAACTGGCGAGCGTCAAGGACGAAGTAAGATTGAAATTCTGCAGGGGATCAAAATGCGTGAATGATATGCAGCGAAAGGATCAAGAGATTCAAATTTTATGAAGCCCAGAAGAAAACGAGGAAAGCCTTGGTATCGGCGAATGTCGGAAATGCTGACGAGGAAATGGGCACGATGGAACTGCAAGTCCGGTCCGTTTTACCTACTCGAAGTGCAACCGGCGACCGTCCCTTTAAAGTGTGTTGTAACAGAAGTTCCGTACCCAGAAGTGTATCACCAACTGTCTTGAAGACCAAAAAATTGGCCTCCACACCTCAATGAGCAGTGGTAGCTTCGTCTGCGGATGTCCGACATGCTGAACGGGTACAAGTTTTCGCAAATATTGTGAAATGACAAGCGGTGGATGTCCACTTAATGCTTTGGCTACGTTCAACCTTCTTTAGTAACAAGTCAACGTGCCGACAATCTCTTTCTTCTTTCGCGTAAATATCCGGACGAGTCTATTCAGTAGAACAGTTTGTCGGTGGGGTTTTACCTTGATGAAAATGGTCGACAGGGGAAAAATCAGGAATCAGTTTTGGGCAATCCACCGAACCAGTTAGAGACAGTGAAATTTAACTGATGACCGAAATGTCGGATTTGTATAAACAAACCTTTCATGACAAACAGATTTACTTACCGGTTGAGCCGGCCGCTTGACAACTTTTTTGGGCTGAATTATTCACATCAGGACTGTGGACCTCTACTATGCTGGGGTGGCTTTTATTGTCCCCATTGAGCCCCGCCGAGAGGTTTTTTCTACCAGCTCGTCCAAAGAGTTAAGGCAACTTGGTCATTATCAAATTTCGCTTTATGGAGAAACACCTCAATATTTACCCTTGCTGATAGCAGAATCAATATTTTTCATCAAAATGTTGGTCTCTTTCCAATGATTTATCAGGTTAGACCCGCGCCTGCGACAGTAATTGAAGGCGTTCCGGAAGTCGCGGATAATGATATATCATGGCACTATCATATGACTTTGAACCACCCGATCTAGTCTTACCAGTCTTCTCGATTATTGTGGCAGCTCGTGCTTTATCGCATATATTGGATTGATATTTAGTCCGCTTTCCCCCGGCTATTCACTGCTCGTAATCGTCTTGTCTCAATCCAAATGTGAGTCCATTTTCTGATGATCCCTCTCTATTTGGTGACAGTCATCACACGACAAACTTGAAGTAAGACGGCCTATTCGATAAACTCTCACCTGCTCTAGTCGTTGATTCATCTGCTTGACCTCTCCCTGAAATTCTGACTCTCACGGCTGTCATCGTTTATGCACCCTGGATGGGCTATTTCTTCGCCAATTCTCCGTTGACTCACCAAGTTCCTCTTGTCAAAGACAATGATATACCTTGATTCTCTCATGTGACTTTGAACTATCCAATCTACCATTATTTGCACTTCTTGATCGTTCCTATATTTATTTCTTCCCACACGACTCGGCATTGCCGTCGCATTATTTCTACACCCGGGCTGGTTTCACTCATCAACTTCATCTCTGCGACGATAACTCACGTTCCATTGGCTCTTTTGAAATTTTAACCGCTCTGAGTTTCCCGGGTTTTCTTCAGCCATTTACTTTGTCATCACTTCGTCCTCTCTCCTGATGTGTGTTGATTTTCCGACACATCTGTAACTCATAGCTATCATGCATCGAACTCTTCAACCAATCTCGATAACTGAGCCTTCTTCCTAAATTTGAGACGCACCTTCCTTGTTACACATCGGACCTCTTATTCTAATCTCTATCTACCTCCGCAATATACCACCGCTTCACGCGATCCTGATTGATAATCCGCTCTTTTTCATGTAAAACAACGGATTTCAAATTCCCTTTCTTTCTGTCAGTTAATTCGCCGTGCTTTTAGTCTCCCTATGTTTAGTCCCCTGTATTCAGTAGTAATCTAGGTGGTTCAGTCAAATCCCACTACGTGATCCTGACTCTCAGAAGATTTCAGAGTTTCATTTGTACCCATGGTTATGTTCATCTGGACGGTCTACAATAACCCTGGTGTGCATACTTGTTTCCACCATATCATTATTCGTATGATTTCTTTCTGATTTTTATAGCTCGGTTACATATCAAGCAAGCCCCGGGTTAAATGGAGATAAAACATCATTAACAAAGTAACAGATGTCTCCCAAACTCAACGAGCGGAAGCAAGGGGCGTCAGTACGGGCGGGCGTGTATCCTCCAGAAACATCCGGTAATCGCCGGTTCATGCAAGCAACTGAAAGCACAAAAGCCCTTGCAAATGCTTTAGTTAGCAAAGTATTAGATAGAAATTAAAGTGCAATGGTGCAGTTGGAATAAGCTTCATAAATTCGTGGATTACTTGTTATAGACTAAGCTGACTAGACACGAAAAAGTTTAACGGCATCCATGTATGCAAAAAGGAACCGGGCGTGGTTCAAGCCAGCATATTTAAGCACATGTCTGCACAACCCAAAAACAAAAATGAATACCAAATACAAGGTAAGAATCCAGAACAATGTTTCCGTCGAAAGCTTCTCATCCATCTTGCTGACGTCATTGACTTGGCTGTCACAGAAGGAAGCTAGTAACGGCCCTTCCAAGCTGCCCTAGAAATGATCTGTAGCGATAGTCCCAGCCGAGCCTTTCAAGAGCGGCAAACATTATGCATCTTTGAGCAGCAAGCCCAGCAAAATTGCTCGCGATGAGAGAAGTTCCATTTCAATTTACCATAACAGGAAACTCTAATTTCTTCGTGAAAATGTCGGCGCAGGTCTCATGTGCGTTGGTTGGAACAAAAATAACAAGGCGGTCTTGTACGAACTCTTTTCGGACCCCATCCATGTCATAATTCCTAAAGCGGGCGAGGCAAATCCGAGCGGACAGACGAGATGACGACCGGCTGTAAATGGCCCCAAGACAAGCCTTATTAGTACTCCATAAAGGAATACTGGCCCGAAGTCTAACACACCTTTCACTGGCTGCCTACTTACCGTGCAGAAGAGGAACATCGGCAGGCAGCGCACATCAGGCAAGAATCAAATATTCTCCTGGAAGAAGGCAATCCCGAGACAACCAGTTGTAGATCGAAGAAGAATCGGGCATGCCATCGGTCTTGTTAGGTCTTCGGCTAACGTTGGTGCTGGAGTTCACTTGTGGATCATAGTCACAAAAGACAAAGGGTAAGGAAGTTATTCGCAAATGGGGTACAAGCTTTTAACCTCGGCCTCAGCCCGACCGTCGGCACCAAATTAAAACTGTAACTTTTTAGACCATTGGGCTAACTGGAGGTCCAACATGCATACGTAACCGATGTTTCCATTATAAAATTGAATGGTTTTCACTTGCAGTCCTTAGACCAGCGTCGCCAATCATGTGTAATTCAATGCAATCGTTTAGTACTAGTAGTCTCACCCATCGATGCAACCGAGTCGCACAAGTGAGTGAAAGCACCAAAGTCCTTGATATTTTATTTAGGTAATTCTTCCTCCTGCAGTACTGAAAGATGATTAGGAAACCTGTTACCCTGGAAACTATAGCCAACGGACCAATGTACTCTATGCTTCCAGAACCAGACGTGGAAAATAGTGATAAGCCTAGGTGGCGACAGGATGAAAACTTGTCCGACCAACGGTGTTGCAAAGCCATACTTATCTTGCCTTTATTGTGTGATTCACTAAAAGTGGTTTATCTTATGCGATGCTAAATACGAGATTATTTGTTGATGGAATAATTTACTCACGTAGTTGAATGCGTTTGCTGCAGGGGCAGTGTTAAGGCCACTGGAGCATCGTAGTGACAACTTTCTCCTGGCAGCCGAATTCGTTTGAGAGACATACAGTGGCGGTAGCATTTATCTTCCTTTCACCTCTCTCCATTTTTTACTCTGATCGATGCATTATCAGTGCCTGATAGGGGTTAGTCTCTGTCCCGTTTCGATCGGTTGAGCAAGTTCCACTGCCGTTCTTTCACTTGAAATCTACGGCTCGGCTTATCCTGTACTTTGATTCTTCTTTGTAGCATGATCCTTAAGCCATCCTGATAAAGACGGTAGTCAAGTGGGTACTTCTTTCACTATTTTTGTGACTAGGTATTTGTACCGTAAATATCACACTTTTATAACGTACACAATGCACTGAGTACCCCTCCATTGGTTTTCTTTTTCTCGAGCTTGTTCAATCCGTTTTTGGTGATTTTAAAGGTCGCTGTTTCTTTCGTTCGCGTTGTAGTTTTCAGGAGAGTTTGTTGTGGGAAAAGGTTTCATAAGTTTGGTATAGCGCGGAAGACCGAAAGCCATTTATCAGTTCTTCGCTGATTGATGATGCCTGAGCCAATACCTTACTCGAAACTACTTCTTTAGTTTTTCTGTAGTGGACAAGCAGAAAAAGTTGCCCACCTCACAGGTGGTGGCTTTTGGGCGTCAACTGGTTGGTCGATGAAACGATCTACCGGTGATGGTACTGGCAGTTCATCTTTTTCGACCTTGGCCGAGAAGCACTCACGAACGCATGGTCGGGGATAACAACGTTAACGAGCAAGGTAAAATATTCACGAATTTACGGGACGGATTTGCACACTAGGCAACTAGAGAAGAAAGCTTGGCTGCCTCTAACACTAAAATAGTGAAAGCTATTCACATGTTTAGTAAGAATCAGTTAGGATCTCAATAAATGCAGTAGTAAAGAGTAGACTGGGCATGGAATTGCCGGAAAAATGCTTTCCTTGGAGATACTACATACGTAGGGACGATGCAGAAATAGATAAGCGATGCGCTGTCTTAAATAAGTGAACTGAAGGGTCAAACTACGTAAAGGTAAGCAAAGGATCTTTCAGGAAAACGAAAGGACCGGCGTCCCCTGAAAATCATGTGGTCGCCAGGAATAACAAATTTCATCACTTTCGGTTAACTAGCTGCTGGTTGTTAGGGGGTGATATCCCAAGATATGAATAACTAATTACAAAGCAGAATACTCTCAAGGGAGGACAAAATATTGAAACAAAGAAATGGGTGGTGGCCCTCGCTTAGGCTTAGGCCTGAAAACCCCATAAAGCAGGCAGGTACATTTTTTCATTGACTTCTGAGGCTTTTCCGCATCGGTACTGAGCCTTGTAGTTGAGGATGTTTTACATCTTTTTCGTTTCATGTTTCGACCAGGGAAGAGAAGGATCACTGACCTAACATTGAAATAGTTGCCTTTTCATGGTCGCCGATTGCTGGAAATTGATAGTATGGTTTTGGCAAGGCTGCTATATAAATTTCCCTCAGTATCACTAAAGCGATGTCAGGCTTTCCAAAATGCCATCCGAAGAAAATTATTGGGTGACTCTAAGTTATGATGTACACTATCCACTTAGCTGGTTCCCTGTAGGAGTAGGGAATGTGCAATCAGGGCGGCCGTATTACCCATTGATGAACAAAGCTGCCGGCGCAATCCGGCGAAGAGTGCTGAGTAAAAGTGACGGGTGTAGGTAGCCGGTGCGTTAGAAGTTGGTGCTTGGCCATCCGTTACTTAAGCTTGGACCGTGATATCAATGAAATTATTGCATCAGAAATGCCAACCGGACCACTGTGAAGCATTGAAGAGAGTTTTGTACCTCGTGGCTAGTTTGAGGTCAGGGTAGAAAGCTAAATGAAAGGTCCTTCGGAGGCCCATACTGACACGGGTCGGGCTGTAATCCTTGGTCTCTAAAAGCGAAAAGCTGCGTGGCAGAATGGACCAGCTCACAGAAAGTAAGGTGTCTTTTAGGTTTATATCTTAGCTTTGAGGTGGCTAAGGTAGTATCCAACAAGACCTGAAATAGACGGAGCAGCGGCCTGGTGGGGGTCCCAGCCAGGTATCATGGTAAACCCTCTAAAAATCTGTTAATCTTGATTTTGGGGCATGCAAGCCGATATACTGGGAGCCTTTAAAACTGACTAGGGATATCAATGAGCTTAGCGTAGAAGACTTCTAGGTTAGAGCTGATAAAAATACTTGGATATGCTAGCTGGAGTAAACGCAGTTATGCTCACGAGAGGCTAGAAAGAGGCGGAGCCCTCCTAAAGGGATTGAAATTGGGAGAGGCATGGACTGGGAAAAAATTTCAAGAAAAATCGGATAGATATGTATTATCAGCGGGGAGCGAGGAGTCTTGAAAATATAAAACTGGACCAGTCAGTTGCAGCATTAACTAGGGAGGAAATGCCAAATAACATACTCAGTGATGCCAGAGAGATGGAATGCCTGATGAACCTGGGTGTTCAATAATCGAAGGCTCTATTGGGTGACGGCGTGGATTTATTCTTGCAAGAAAGACCGACCATTATGTGTCATACCCGCCGTCCATCGGAACGATGCTTATTGTGGACAAATAGTTTAACACTTTGAGAGAGTGGAAAGAAGGTATTGGCACTAAGATCCTCAACGCACTCCGTTTCACCGAAGCTAGTTCAGGTGGTCAGCTAAGCTGTCCAAGAAGTTATAGTGGTAACCATCATTTTAATAGGATGTTTATTGCCGAGGTGATTAGAACTGCGATGCGACATAATTGTTGTCAGAAAAGCAAGGTCCTAACAATAGGGATTCGCTCGGATAGTAACAAAAACGTGGTTTTGATACCCTTGGGCTGGGAAAGCTGGAAGAGTTGTGGCAGGTTTTTTACTTCGTATGTGCCCCAAATGTACCCTCAGCTGATGTACCTCGTCGGCCAGAAACTGCACTACCGTGAGAAAGCATTCGTTTTTGCATGTAGTGTCCGCTCGCAGATCAAGAGCTGCCCACAAGAGATGAGTGTGGGAGAAGAAATGGCTTTGTCGGTATGAGTACGTGGAAAGCTCAGCGCGCCATGGGCCCCCTTAGAAGCAAGCACTAGAACCATGGGCATATCTGGCGGATAGATAGCGAGCTTTAAAGTGAGGTTTCCCCGATCGAAGGGCCGGGTCTAGGATAAAGGATGGAAGCCTACTTCCTCCACTGCCTGTATGGGTAAAATTTTATTCCCGGGATGAGAAGTTCTTTTACTATTTTTTACACAAGCTTGACCGAGCACACCAGGGATCTCTCAATTGCTCCCGCGCCCGCCGTATTTTACGAGGCTCAACTTGGTACCCGAAACTGGTGGGAATGGTCCTTTTTACCTGAGGTCGAGAGTTGCCATGGTCTTAGTGCTGTTACCATCGACGGGGTTGCCATTTTGAGTATAGAGAGTGGATGACGAAGATAAGCAAGCACACGGAAGAGGAGCATGTCAGTTGCTGCAGCGCCAGATTCCTTCAGACACTCTCACAAACCAATGCCTGTCTACAACTATGAACTATCTATGATCTGAAATAATGAACTAAAATAAGCAACGTAGAAGATAAAGGAGGAGAAAGAGGGATTCATGGGAAAATATGGAGAGATGAAATAGGGGCCAGTGTCAATGTCCCTAGGTAGAGGGACCTCATAGGCCTGGTTCACGGAAAACCCTAGAGTGCTTTGTTGCATAGAGAGCATTGTCACGTTATTTCAGGGCACAGAAGTCTAGAAAACTAGCACACTTCTGACTACTTGCTGCAGTGGATTATTGTCCGCAAGTTGCAATGTGGTGCTGAGTTGAAGGTGAAGAATATTACATAAGACGGTAAAGTTCTCAATGATCGGGAGAAAAGAAGAAATAGGCAAATTGCACGAAAAAAAACTTCAGCAGCTTTAGGACTGAATAGTCAGGGTTCGCGAAGTAAGATAATAAAATTAAGGCTATTCTTCAACCTAACGTGGAAAAATTTGCTCAGAATTACGACAGTACAAACCGCCGTCTGGTTAGGGAACTAAAAGAATGGTCAAGTTGTTTGCAGTGGGTCTGATATAGCACGCCCAATGGAATTTCGCCCGACTCGAGTGTATGGGTTTTAATGTTTGCGGTGTTAATTCTGATGGACCCTAAGGCTTAATGTTAGCTACTGGCAATATTGCCCGAAGGGGTTAACTGGAAGAGTTCAGATCATGCCATCGTGGATGGGTATTTCAGAAGTCGGCCAGTTGGACGATATAACAATGGTAGAAAAGCAGTATAAATGTGCGAGAAAAAGGAACAGGAAAGGGATCAAAAGCCAACATTTTGTAGCTTTCTGCCCCCTTCACGGGCCCAATCTTTAGATATTTTGGCCTTGGTTGAAGGTAGCAGGTAACTGACGGCGATTATTAACTTTACGATACAGCCACACTGGGCCATTGGTAGGCGTTTCCCAAATAACTGAGCTTGGATTGTTCTAAATCTTTTATTGTATGATGAGGAAATGGACCACAGTTCAAGGCTCAAATAAGTGATTGTGAGTCTTAGGCTTCCGTCGCACCGTAAATAAGTCTACCGAGAGGGCGTAAATTGAATCTAACACGCCCAATCCATAACGTTCCCAGGTTCATTGGAGTGCAGCAACCTTTGCTGCTCAAGGAGGAGCAGTGTCCTGGTAATCTTTTAACAAAGAAAAGGAGGGCTTTTTCATGGTGCTTTCTATCGGGTTCATGCACTTTGAAAAGGCTTTGGGGTGGTATTTTAGATGAGGTCTTGCTTGCGACTGATAGGTGAAGAGAGTACTCTGTCTTATTTCAAATGATCTGTAAACATGGTCTATTATCTGTCCAGCCCAAGCTGCCCGGAGCGAGACTTCCCGACAACTGCAGCTTACTAACGTTTCGAAGCTCAAGATCCCGCAGTGATGAGCGCGGGGCAATGAGCACTTGATTCACTGACAGGGTTCCAGTGAGACTTGATGCCTACAGGTGGTGTAGAAGTTTGTGGACGTCGAAAAGCACAAGTGCCAGGAAGTGCATCATGATCAAGTTGTTTCAGATCACTATCTGTCTCAGACGGACCGGTGCTCAATCCTTTATTTCAGAACTCATGAACAAGTTTGAAGTCATCGGCGAAGAGAGAGTGCCATAGTGCAATACCGGAAAATTGTCGTCCATATAGAGTAGGCAAAGTGGCGGACTAAGTACACCTCTTTATGTAATTCTACCGGCGACAGGCACCGGCCGTGATGTGACCTTCGTCACACGCTACCCAAGGTCTACCCGACAGTTCGAAAGTGATCCAAAATAAAGGCCGAGAAGAGATACTATGGGCTTGAAGTTTGATTAGCAAGCTAGGCTGAGGAACTCGGTAAGATGCATTGACCGCATTGACGTAAGCGATACTCGCAAATTCACCGTCATCACCTGCCATGAGCAGTCGTTTGAAGCAAGCAAGTTGACACGTGGCGCAAGATCGTGACATTAGGAAGCTATGTTGTCCGCTGCGAATGAAGTCATATAACAGGAGAAGGTCAGACCCTGCTGAGCGAGGCATTCCACTATTCCAGCAGCTAAAGGGATATCGCTACTTGGGCGGTAGTTTGGAGGACCGTGCACCGAACCCCTTTTAAATACTGGGACAATGTTTGAGGATTTTTGATGAGATGGGTGAATGTCATTTTCAAGGGATGAGCTTAAGGTATTCATTATTGTATCAGAGACACCATTTCTATCTAGATGAAAGTGTGGTGAGATGGTGCCGTCGTAGCTGTGGGGGGAAAGCTTGATCTAACTCGGAGAAGTAGTTGGGCCAATTCACTTTAGCTGAACCCACTTTCGGAGAGAACGTGATCGGTGAAGAGGGACACAGGGGCCTAGGGTGGCGTCATCAGTATTCATATGTCCCAAAGGAAGGTAATGGGGGCTCCAGCAAAAACGATTGGTGATTTAACTTGCAATATTGCTTCCCAAAGTAGAACAGGATATCACCAAAGACTCGTGAAGATTTCTGCTCTTCGGTAATCGGGCCTTTCGGTAAGTTTGACCATGGCAGTTTGAGGCTTATATCTCTTGTTCATTCGGTAGTTAATTATTCTAAGGACAAATGGCGGTGAACAGACGGTGGAGCTGTAGCCGTATTGGGAATTCTCTGATACTTTATAAATCTGGAACTTTGCGTGCTTGTGATGCAGCCTTTGAAGATAGGGACTCCGGACCCCGGAGTGGTTGTTCCTAATTGTGATGACTCATAGAAAGCTTTTAGATCTTTCGGCAAAGAGTACCTCAGCAGCGAGCCGAGAGTTGTGCTGCAAAGTTTAGACTTCCCATCGGGGGTGAAGAAGCATCAGTTCGACGTTGAGGCCAGCTGGCTGTGGATAGGAGCCTTTGGGGTATGCTATATTTGGGGCTTGCGGGTCCGGCGGTTAATCCGGAGGATATCTTTCCGCATTTTCTGCAAAGCAAGAGATTGAGGGCTGTGGTGGCCGCACCAGACGCGCCAGAATTAAGTGCCGGTCCAAGAATAATCCTCCTCTGGTTGGGGTCGTGGAGTGCTGGATGCAAAGCTTTACACGCACGCTCAAAATGGAGTTCATTAAGTGCCTTGTTGGTGAAATAGTGTCCCAGCAGATGTCAGGCAAACTGGAGTCGCGAGCAATCATTTTCGATGAGGGTGGGTGGCGATGCTAATTGGTCAAAGCTCTGACTACGTGGGGGATCACTGACTGTTAAACTAGGTGACGAATGAACGCAGCCAATTTGGAGGGAGGGCTGGTCAGTAGAATCGTTACTCGGAAGGAGTTTTGTATTGCTTCCAGTGTTGCACCGGAGGGAGAAGTGGCAGGCAGGTTGTTTTTAATGGGCACCAAACAGACTTTTCCCCAAGGAAGAAGTTTCGTTCTGGAGGCTTCGTTACCAGAAACAGAATTTCCATCAGATGGGACAGAGACAGTTAGCCAGGTTTTGTTAACGACAATGATATGGAAGTCGAATGATAGTACATTATTGCGGAGGGTATAGGTTTTTTTTATATGGATGGAGCAATGACGAGAATCAAGATGAGCGCAGTCGCATTGTTAGCTCTTGGGACAGAGGCTGATGCCAGCGAGTGCTGGTGGTCAACGTCACCAAGATAGTAGGCATCAGTAAACGGCCACAGTATTGAGTTTGTCATGCATAGGAGTGAAGAAACCCAAAGTAGAGTCAACTAGGGAGCGTGAAATGGGTTGTTTGTGGGCAACTGTAGGCGGAGTGAGTAAGAGTGCCGCCAAGAAAATGAGTGGCCATTTTTAGGGGTGAGATTTCCGGGCAGGATGGAGCACTCAGGTGGGGGATTCGATGGTGAAGAAGTGAGAACGACGGGTGAGGTGATCGAATGTAGTAGTGACCGTATTCAACTACGTGCGCAAGAAGTGGCCGGGTAATAATAATAATAATAATAATAATGGTTTATTTCGGAGGCGCCCGAAGCATGCCATGTGCATGATCATGTAGATACAGGTGATGGAATGGACAGATATAATTCATGGAAATATGGAGACTCTCATGAAAATATTGGATAAAAAGGCTCAGGAGGCGGAATGAGGTCGGATGAAAATAGGATAAACGTATGCACAGCATGGAGATTACGTGAAGTTTAAATGAGCTCAAGAGCGGATTTGAATGGACTCCCGGTGAGTTTGAAATTCAAGGTCAGGTGGACTGAAAGGCTGGCCCCGGGCAATTACATATGGAGGTAGACTGGTAAACATGAGAAAGGCTGGAAATCGGTATAATGAACTGCAGCAGCGAGGAACGATGGAGATAAAGGTGAGGTGCACTGCAGTGGATTAGATGACAATGAAGTATTGGTACTTTGCGGTGAATTGTCGGCGGACAGGACACAAAACTCACCGTAAAACAGGCAGCGAGCAATGCGAGACGTAGAGGGATGATCAGATGACAAAAACGATTTCAAAGGATTGGATACGGTAGATGTGAGGCACAGATGTAGAGTTGATGGATGCCTATGATGACGGTCGTTGGGATGATAGCAAGATAGATGGCCGGCGAGGAACTGCAAGATGCAGAGCGCGTGCACATAGATGTATATGCGTAAGTTTATATATATATATATATGTAGATTTATTATATGTGTATATGTATAGGTATAAGAGAAGCAGGAGAAATAACAATGGGTTCCTAGAAAGAAATTATCAGTCTTTGGGAGGAAGAGGTAATGTTAGATCAATTGGTTGTAGGATTAACTTTGAAATGTCGTGGTGGATTAACTTCATGACAAGTGCACATGGCAGCTCAACGGAGAGAAAAATAGAATGCGGAAGCACGGAAGTGATGGAGACTGTGAGGAGCAGTTCATGGAAGAGTGAAGATGAAAGACAGGATCAAGGGAAACAGGTAAGAATGGATCTGATTATTTGATCGATGCAGGTGCGAGATGTAGTGATGGACCAGATGAATCGGGTAGTGACAGGTCAAACAATTTGGAACTGTAAAAGAACGTCACGACGTTACGTTGTCATTACAATGGTGGAACATGGAAAAGCGGACTACACTGGAAGGTACAGAGAAATGCCTGTAGCGAGCAATAAACGGATCAAGGGATGAAAGCAATGACCGAGGAGACACAAGTAAGAAATCACCAATCAGATCATTTTACTGCAGATGAAACACGAAGGAGGCGGACAAGGAAGCGGGACGCCTCGAGATAAGTGAACCAGTAATAGAACAAAAAGGCCGCAAAAAATGAATGCGCAACGGAGTTGGGGCAATGGAGCTGGAGAGCTGTGTGCCGGCAGACAATTGAACAGGTGGATACTAATCAGGACACTGGAAAGAACCACAGAGGAATCGCGGAGCCAAGTGAGGAAGATATGGTGGTGGTGATTGGATAATAAATACGACTGTAAAAGATGCGAAGTTTGGAGCGGCAAGTTCTAATATGCGGATTGGGCATGAGTGCGGGTGCGATTGGTGCATCATGGCATTGGGCATGAGGAGGGATTTAACAAAACGACAGGTTTAAGGAAGCTATCAATGTGCGTTCTGAGCAGAGGGTAACACCAAGCGCATAGATGATAGAAGCCAGCAATGACGGCAGGTGGGAAAAGAGATATTGGCGAGCGTCGACAGATGCGAGTGGTTAGGACGATAGTGACCCAATGCAGTGAAAGTTGATGTAGAGGGAGGCAATAGGAGGAAGGACAGAACGGGTAGGTGTGCATACCGTGGTAGAGCGACAAGAATGGGAAGTGGAAACAGGTGATAAGAGCTATTGGTGAACAAGCTGTGGCGGAAAAAGGATGAGGATTATGCAGCTTTCAACCGCAGCATTGGATTCGGTAATCCAAGAAAAGTTAGAGCGTGCCATCCGCAACCGATGCTAGTGGGTGGGACTGGCCGTGCGCTGGGCACCCAACCTGAAAAACACTTCGTGAAGTGAACGCAGGAGGTGTGATCCACCGGTCTAGTTGCGCTCGCACATCGTTGCAGACGGCCTGCACGCCCAATGTGCGCCGGCCATAGCGGTGGATCTGACCGCGCCCCGCACTGTTGGGAGTGGCACGGGTGTTCATGGATAATTGTACAGGGGACAAAATGACCGCGATGGGGGTGCGTGAACCAGGAACAATTGACTAAGACGTGAGACCATGGACAGGAGAGCCAACGGAAACAGCAAGTGGTAGACGACCGTGTAGCAATATTATCCAGGTGCACCTGCCAGGGAGATGGTAAGTACAGTGCCCGAAGTGGTTGGCCGTCAGCGGGGATCACTGGAAAGGGAAAAGGGATAGAGAAGCGCAGTCTGTGTGTGCCCCAGCTAAGAATCAACGGATACTGAGGAGAAAAAAAGTGGATATGATGGATAAGAGATGAACGTAGGTGAGCAATAGGGTTACCTTATGATGGCAGGAGGTAGGTTCGCTGTGGATCAGTGAAGGCAATGGCCTTAGTTCGCGGGGTGTACCTAGTGGCTTGTGACGCAGAGGTAGTAGAGTTACAGTGTGAGGCCTCTTTCAAAGGCCAGGTCGGCGGAGACCAGCTCATTGGTGAGCAGTATAGCATTGGGGACTGTTAAGTATGACAAAAGTGCGCGCCTAAAAGCGAAAATTGAGGAGGCACTGCGTAAGCTAATGGGCAGCTTATTCCAGGTTTTGGAATAGGCTGACAGAAAGAATCGGGACTTCAGACAGAGATTAGAATGAGGGACAGTGAGAGAGAAGGCACGGTGCCGGATGGGGTAGTAGCAGGGCGCAGCGAATGAGATGGGATAAGAGGTGTAGGCCAGGTTATGGAACGTGGCCAGAGGCTGAAGGTAATGGGACAATATTCTAGGAGCGGTCTCACGTGTGAGAGATACATGGAGAGGCGACTGGCCGGTATTAGGAAACACCGATTGATCAGGCCTAGAGTTCGCTTAGCTTTAGCGATTTGGAATGATGCCTGTTCGGAGAAGTTGAAGGAACAAGAGTAGCGTACGCCAAGATCGGTAACCATGGGGTGTATGGGAATGGGCAGGCCGTCCAGACAAATTTGGCCGGGTGGCACGACGCACTTGTATGGTAGGAGGAAGCTTTTCCCCGCAGAGAATTTCATAAACCACGGGACGCACCAAGTTTGGAGAACGAGTAAGTCATGCGATATGTTGCATGGAGTCACGGATAGGTCACTAGGGAGAAAAGAGTACACTCTTTTTATATCGTCGGCAAAGAGGAAAGTAGTGCCGTGTCGAATAGAAGAGAAAATGTCATTGATATAAATAAGGAATAGTAATGGGCCTAGGACACTGCCTTGGATGACGCCGCTAGTAACTGGTTTGGCGGAAGATAGGTGGCCGTCGATGAGCACGGCTTGTGATCTATTAGAGCGATAGGAGGATAGCCAGGAGAGGAGAGGGTCGGTAATACCGAGAGATCGGATTTTGGCCAACAGATGAATATGGGGAACACGGTCAAAAGCCTTAGACATGTCGAGGTACAGGACAATTACAGAGTTGCCGGCGTCGGCAGCAGACGATAGGACATTGAGAAAGTCAAACTGGCAGGGAGAGCAGGAACGGGAGTTCAAGAAACCATGCTGACCAGGGTTCAGCAGGTTGTTAGATAAGAGGTACTGGACAATGTGTCTTTTGATAATTCTCTCCCTAATTTTGCAGACTACTGGGGTGTGATTAATGGGCCGATAGTTATCTGGCTCGTGTAATACGCCCTTTTTGAAGCGCGGAACTGTAACAGAGGATTTCCATTGAGGTGGGACGAAACTGTGAAGCATGGAGGTGGTATACATATTAGGTAACAATAAAGGGAGGTCAGGACCACCGAAACGGAGGAGGGCCGGTGGGAGATCATCTGGTCCTGGTTTCGAAGAAGGCTTAATAGGGGAAACTGATTTTTCAATTTTTAGATGGGTGAAGGGAATCGATGAAAGAGAGGCAGAGGTGCAGAGGTGGATTGTAGGAGGGGGAATACCAGGACAGCTTGTAAGGGAGGAAGAAAAATGCTCATTGAAGGCCTCAGAAATAGATGCTGGAGTATAAGCGGTGGATGAGCCGCAGATGAGGAACTTGGGCGAGGTATGGTTGGATTGATTGGACCTTTTACTAAACAGGATGGACAGGTAGCCAGCTTTGTTTGGGTGTGCTAGGGTGATGGCCTCTTGCCTTCTCAGATGCGAATCGACCATGCAACACAGCCTCGGTTGTAGCTGGTTTATGCGCAGGAGAGATGTAAAGTCGTGTGACCTAGCGAAGGTAAGTTGCAGCTTAGACAGCGTACGCTCTAAAAGTGACAGGCGTGAGGTGCTGGAATTGGGGCGTGGATCGGCACATGGGTTGGCGGTGTTTAGGCAGCGTAGGAGGTTGGGGTAGAGAGAGTTCACAACAGTGAGGGGATCGGATGAAAGAAAAAATGTGTCCCGGTTAAGGGAGCGGATTATCATTGGCACTAGGGGCCAGTTACAGGAACGGTAGGAAGTCAGAACAGATGGAGAGGATTGCATCGGATGAGGACAGCTGAACTTGCACCTGACAATACGGTGGTCACTACCTTGGAAGTGATCAGTAGTCTGGGTGATCATATCAGGAACATCGATGGAGAATACTAGGTCCAAGATGTTGTTCCCCCTAGTAAGGCAGGAGACATGTTGGGTCCATCCACCAAGACGGATACAAGCAAAGGAAGGTGGAGAGGGAGGGAGGGCTAGTATGGGAGGACCAGCAAATTGAAGGAAAGTTAAAGTCACCCGCAATAATTTTTGCACTGGCAGGTTTGTCAAGCGCAGCATTAAAGACATCCACGGCGGAGTCAATTTTTGCAGGCTCCAGACCCGGGGGGACGTAGACGCAGCCAAGGAGGAGGTTCTGGCCGGAAGCGTGAATGAATAGCCATAACGAATCCTTAGTAAAGAGAAGAGGGGGGTGGTCGATAACACTAGCGTGGATAGTGCATTTGACAAAGGCTAAACAGCCCCCTCCACGCCTAGACTGGCGGGTGTTCGAGAAGCATTGATACCCAGCTATGCGAACAAGGTCAAGCGAAGCATCATCTGACAGCCAGGATTCAGTTATTAGTATAATGTCAGCGTTTGACGTAAATGCCAAAGATCGCAGGTGCGATATTTTTCTAATTATTGAGCGAGCGTTAATAAGAACTAGTAGGAATGAGTTCAGTGTCGGTGTGCGCAAAGCATGGATGCCAGGTACAAGACTATTGGGATTGCTGTGGCGATAGGAGTTGGGTCTCAATGGGGATAGAGCGTCAGTAGAAGAGGGAGGGCAGAGAGTGTTGGGTGGGGGACGGAAAGTAGGAGAAGCGTTAGCATTAGGCGCAGCCGATCGCTGTGGGTGATCAATACGGTGGGTGTGCAGCACACCGCTGATGTGGGCCGGAGGGGTGTCACACGGTGCATAGGGAGGGGGCACCATATGGCAAAGTGAGAGGTTGAGAATATCTGTCGAAGCGGGGTGGACAGGGGGGAGTGCGTGGTGTAAGGTGCTAAGTGGCATGGCATCGAGTGGGGAGCGATCAGTGATATGAGTCTGTGAAAGTTTATGGATATGGTCCATAGGGCGACTAGCAATATGACCACGGGTGCGGAGGGCACCGGTCAGGAAAAAAACGAGATCTTGACTGCAGGTAACCTACCTGTTGGGCAGAGTCAGTATAAGGCCGGTAGGTCGGTATGGGGGTGAAGGCATGTAGGAGAGTGACTGGGACGTAGTGTGAGGTGGGGGCGGGAAGGGAGTGGCGAAATTTGGAAAGGTTTGTAGGCTCATGAGGGGCAGGGGAGCCGGTAAGTGGGGAGGTGGGGTGAGGAGGAGGGATACAGGTACGAACCTGGAGCATCTGCTAGGGTATGTATGTGGTACTTCAGGGTTAGATGAGGGTTGGTGGAGATGAGCAGGGGGGAACAGCGGAGGCATGCTGGGGCTATAGTATGGAGGGTTGGTGTCTGGGGGGCAGGGAGGGATATACGGTAGCAACGGAGATGGAGGGTTGGTGTGACCCATGCGATCAGAGAGAGGGAAAGACAGTGGAAGGGGGTGCGAGGCAGTGGAAGGGTGAGTGGCACTGGCAATGCCCTTAAGGTCATTCCTACTCAAAGGGACGATGGCGTTAGACGGATCCGGATGGTGGCCCAGTTGGTTATTACCTGGAGGATCCGAGAGTACGCTATAGGCAGAAGCCGATTGAGAGTGGAGGGTAATGGGTGAGGTGATTAGTTGGGCAAGTGCGGACCTGGTAGGAGTACCAGGTAGGCTTATGGGGGGATTGGAGCGGCACTTATGAGGATAGAAACGAAGTGTCGCGGCTGAGCTAGCAGCTGATGGGTAGTTTGTAGAGTCGTTAGAGCGAGAGCGGCGGGTGACAACACTTGTCAACGGCTCGGAGGACGGATTGGAAGTAGTACGGCCGGGGCTGATGGTTGTACCAGGGTCTTGTTTTGGCTCAGAGACTATGACGGCGGAGCGCGGCTTTAATACTGAAGTGGAGTGCCGCTTGGGGCCTGTGGTCGGGGAGCGAGAGCTACTGCTAGTAGAGGCTACTGGGGGAGATGGTAAAAAAGGGCGTTTGAGTGGAAGCGGAACCGGGGGTGGGGAGCTAGACATATCTAAGTCGACAGTTTGCAGGCAGGCAGGGTGAGGCGCTGGGCTCGCCTTTGACTTCTTGACAGAGAGGCATTGGGTAACCTTCATGTCGGTTACAGTGGGGTCAGTCTGCATGGGCAAGGCGGAGTTATTTATCAGCGAACGAAGTATTTCCCGTTGGAGGGGGGTTTTATCAGAGAATATCTTGATGTCCTTATTCGGCGAAAGGGCAGCAATTGTCGACTTGTTGCTAATGAACTCTGTAGCTGTTAGGTCGTCCGTGAATTGGAATAGCAGGGGGCAACTATGTCGCTGGGACGTTCTACGTAGCCTCCTGCAATGGCATCTATAGTGAGCCATGTTGCACGAACTTAGTATGTTGTGTTTCGCCAAGGAAAGTGGTAAGCGGTCTGGAACATTAAAAACCACTGCGTTCTTGGAGTTGGCAATGCGGTGGTATATTTCAGTAGACACTGAGTCGAGGAGGTGTCCCACCTAAACCATGTTCTTGGGCGATGTAGTGGCTACAGGGTCAAGGAGAGTAGCCAGGGGTGAAACCTTTGAAAGGATTTCACCAATCAGCTCGACCTTGTTACTAAGTTCGACGAAACTCTGCTTAAGGCCATTGGGACTATTAGGAGCTTCACCGTCGACGTTAACGAGGGTGACAGAGCACGGCCTGGTTTTTGGGAGGGGTTGGGTGTGTTTGGATTTGCCAGCTTCAGCGATACGGATTTTCCGAGTATTGGTTGGGGGCCGGAATAGCATGATAAGTAGGAATATATGACGGAGGTAAAAAGGTAGCAGGAAATCGGTTAACTAGACAGAACCAAGCCAAATGTCTGAGCAGACCAGGAGTGTTCCTGGGTGCTATGTGTGCAAAGGTCTAGATGAGACCAATGTGGCAATGAGGTACGGGCAGTGAGCTATATGACCCGCTATATATACTGTTGATACGATGAGGAATGGTGAGATAGAAGAAATTTTGCTGTGTGGTGTGCACAGGTTGAACCCCACAGGATACGGTAGGTACTTAGCTGTTGCTTGGATCACAACAGCAGGTTTTGCGGGAGAGTGTATTGTAAATATGGGGTCAGTGGACCGGGTGGAACAAAAGTGCGCTCTTATGGCAAAAATCAAGTGAATGGAGGCACAGTGGGGCAGAAACTTCAAAAGGTGCACCGGAGAATGCGTAGAGAAAATAAGGTAGGATTTGAGTTATAGCGATGGGATGTAAAAACGCTAGATAGATCCTACTTTGGCGAGAATCAGGGGAGATTTTCTAGACAAGCCATGTAGAATGTAATTAAGTGGAATTAGAGCAGTGAATAATTAATGTAGTCTATAACTCTGACTCGCGATAAGTACTAGCGTCTGCACGGTGGTGTGCCGCAGTTGTTAACATAACTAGGTCACGGTTTCAGGTAATTAGGTGGTGTATACTAGGGTGGACACGGCTACAAGTCTAAACAGTGGTATAAGCAAAAAAAAGAAAACGAGACAACCTGAATTTCACGCTCGACCCAGACCACCGTACCAACGGCGGCCGCGTGGTCTGGCAAGACCCGCGCTCATTAAAAGACGCGGAGTTCAAAAATCGAGACCGCTGGTCACTTCACAACCGGTATTTGATTAGCTGTAAGTTTAGGAGTAAAATGCGGCAACAAAGGTCCGGCAGAGGGAGCTGTTGCTCAGCCGGATAGTTGGAAAACGCTTTTGGTATACCAAAAGGACACGGCATGCCTGGTCCAATTTCATGGCAGTAAGTTACTCTGTGGTTATCGTCGATTGTATTGCGAGTTGGAGTGGGGAAGACCCAGTCGTTTTCTCGGAGTGCCACTTTGATACAACGAGACGGGGAAGGCCGCTTTGATATGAGGCAGGATCATGTCTTGCTCATGGAAGAGCTTAGTTTACTCAAGGTCCACCTGAAGTACTTGATGGAGGTCCTAGATGGGGTTCCAAGAAGACCTATGGTCGGTAATATAGCGGTTTTTGGTGCCGGTAAAAGCCTACAGGAAAAGGAGAATTCCATCGGCTGATGGGTCGTTCGGCCATATAGAAGATCGTTGAGTTCATCGACCACTGGTGTCAGCAAGAAGGTGGAATATCAGTCAGGAAAAGAAGGGGTGTAAGAAGCTGACCTCCTCGAGACCCTTTTCGGTGTTTCAAAGTGGAAAGTGGATTAACGTGGGAAGTGGCAGGCCTGAATTTATGAGACTGGTGGCCCCGGAGTTGACGGTGGCTAGTCTGGGAAAGTGGTTTCCTCTGGTGGGAGCAGAGGCTGACAGTAGAAAACAGAGCCGTTTGCTAGAACGGGCTGGAGAAGGGGAGCAAATCAAATCCAGGTAAACTGGTGTGGCGCAGGAACTTGGAAGGTTGCCTTGGGGTTTCGCTCAACGGACCGTGAGGTTGTGACCGGGCAAATGTTTTGGGTATAGGGTACATCGAAGTTGCTGCCGTAACTTTGGAGACGGGAACACCAACCTCTGGTGGGACTGTCAATCGGCTTATCTTCTCACCTTTTTAGGAGCGGTGGAGTTGGCAATGGTTTGCAATCACTAACAAGATCCCTAGGTATTTTTCGTAGGGCAGTGAAAACGACCAAAGCAGTCGTTTGGTTGAAACTCGCTAGCACCGCCTGGCCACAATGGTTTGCACTAATATCTTTCTTGTTAGGAGGCTCCCTTTATTTAATGAGCAGTTAGTCTTTATCGCTAATGTGCTTATTCGGCAAGGTTGCGTTGCTTTGTCTACTTTACCGTGGTTTTGTCTTCTTTTACTGTAGTAGGAATTCTATTGCTCTCATATGCCTCTATGCCTCGTAGAAATTCAGATCTATTTCTCCAGCTTTGCCAGCGAGAGGTAAATCCGTTTTTGCTCTAGTATTCGTGACATTTGTTCATGGGCTGTGTGTTCTCAAGTTTACAGGTGGTCCTGTGTTAGTGTACGGCCTTGGTAATTTCATTCCCATGAGGTACGCTACTAAACCGCCATAGGGCGGGTGTGGGAGACACCGGAATAGAATGGAGCACCTCATGGCCAAACGTAGTCCTTTTGTTGAGAAATAACGTCGTTGGAGCAAAGAACTGTGTCCGAAAGGAAAAGTTAACTTTGGGCTTATTAGATAGAACTATGTGATGTTGCTTCTTGGAGTCTTAGAACTAGCTGCTGCTTACATATCTGTCACAGTCGCAACCGACAGTAGCTCTGGAGGTCTGTGAAGACCTAGTGGGAACATCACAATCCTGGTTGTCATCCCATTAGGTCAGCTCAATTTTCTGATATGTATTTTGTCGATATTTTGCCCACAGAAGAATTGAAACTGCGATAAAACACATCAATTCCTATAAATAAGGACTCCGCGCAGCGACCTCTGTCGGATTTGTCTGTCACCATCATTTTGAGTACGAAACTGTTATTCTGCTTGCTGTCTTGCATGAGTCACGATGGTCCTGGCATTCACGTGAATCACGAATCATTTCTCGTGCAAAACGTTCGTGTCATAAGATTCATTTTAGGGACGGCATGTACATTTACTATAGTCAGTCGCGTCCCCCTTGTCAAAGGTGTTTCTGTGAAGACATGAACTAATCCTGGATCATTTAAGCAAAGAGTAGCAGATAAAGATACATATGGCTAAAAAACTTGAAGGAACCTGGTTCACAGATCAAACAGGCAGAAGATCACCTTGTCTAATAAAGAGATGTAAAATGTTTTTATTTTCAATACACTTTTCATAAGCATATTTTCCGGCAAGAGCAGCCTCCTCCGCTTGCAAAGGAGCTTGGGATTTTTGTTATTGCTCTATCACCATTATGCTGCTGGCTCAAACAGAAGAGTTAGCTTTACCGATTGCTGCTTTTCTCGCCATATTGCATGCCAAGGTAGAAGGAATGTGAGTACCAGTCAGACAGGCAGTTAACCTAGAGGGGTGGGAAAAAGGAGAGACACCATAGTAGCCAACGCTCGAAAAGCAGTCTAACCGCACAAACCAGATGCGTTACACCGCGTAGATTTCTCGCTGTTATCGGTATAGTTTTTAATAAGCTATCTAGGATAATACCTAAAACTATAGCTCTAAGGCCTGTTGTCCGACCCAGAAAAAACCATGCAATTTTTTCTGAATACTATTACCTGGGACCACCCGATGGTATAATATACATACAAAAGTGATCGTAGGGTAGGAGCTAAGCGAACTATCAATCTCAGTCAAACAACACTAGCAGACTCCAAGATACCACTCAGGGAATCACCTTCGTAAAGAGACAAAAGCCGTCTTGACTTGCGTAATACGTCCGGAAACATTCAAACAGCAACATCCACAGAAACTGCTTGTAGTTTTTAGCTGAACAGCTCATACATAATTAGTTCCGCCGATATTGACCTCCTACGGCGAGCACTCTCCCTAAGGCTTACATATATTGTCAATACTCTGCACTTAATCCCCTTTTTTCGTATAGCTCTCTAACCCCCGCATATTGCCACATCTTGTCCGACTGGCCATCCACATCTTTACCACCATAGATATGCCTACATCTCCTCCCAGCCGATCCAAAATCACTGTCAGCACTCGCCGTTGCAAGACCACTAAATTCCAAAACTCACCGGATAACTGCTCAGTCTCTCTGGCAGAAATATACTTGGACATGCCAATAGACAAACTACGGAAATGAGCAAAACTCTGAGCAGTCTTTCCTCCCGACTTGACTCCGCTGATCTGGTTATCGGTCAGCTGATGTCTATAGCGTTCTTGCTTGATCCAACCGCACACCATGTAACAGCCGGTAGTGGAAAATCCCTCTTTTTCCTCGCGATTCAGTGTTTTCCCCAACATCACTCATTTCCATACACTATTGACTTGCCTTTACGAACTGGTTGTTTTTCTGGACCAATTGTTGTTTGTTCGCTCCCAGAGCGCTACTTTGGCACATCCTTGTTCAGGACCTGCGTGACGCACGTGCTGTCTGCTCACACGCTGCTATTCGGTTTCTCGTTGTTGAGTCCTTGTGATCGTATTATTGAGGTTTGTATATTAATTATGTCATTGTTTATTGTAATAATCTAGTATCGTAGAATATCACGGATAATCGTCTTTTGATTTCGGGATCCGTTGCGAATTCAGCTACGCATTGCTCAAACGTTCGTTACAATACTCAATAGATCAATTTGGAACGAGGAAAAAACACGCAAAATGCCAAGAAAAGGATCAAAAACAGTCGAATCCGGACAGGAAGTAATACGGCAAGTCTCTGGGGAGGTTTCGGGTACATATGATTCTTTAGTTAATGCTAGATCGCCTATTCCTGTCAGTGCTAGTCCATGTGTTATTGAGAACAATATTGATCGTAAGGATGTTGATTTATATAAGCTGAGAATACTAGACCTAGAGCGACAGGTACAATCGGCTAGACTACAGGCACAGGAAGCAGAGAAGAAGTGTACACAGAAAGAGCGAGAGCATGAGACCAGTGACTTCGACACTTCCGATAGGTTAGAGTGCAATAAGGTAGGGAACCCCACGCCGGTCGCCGACTACAAACCACCATCGATCGATCTGCCTAGAGTGGAGCTAACGGTTTTCGACGGGCGAGCTGAGCAATACCGCAAGTTTTTCAAGCAGTCCGAGACTTCCGTTAAAAATAAGGTAACCGACCCTGGGCAAAGGCTTCTCCATCTTACTCACTACTGCCGAGGCCGAGCAAGAGAAGCTATCAACGGGTGCACCATGCTCGACCCAGAACAAGGCTACACAAGGGCAAGGAAGATTCTAAGGGACTTGTTTGGCCAACCTTTCAAAGTAGCCCGTAACTTATAGAAGGCGTGATGCTAGAGGCAAAGAGAACCAAGGGCGACGTCTACACCATGGCCGACCTGGTGATTAAGATGCAAAGCTGCTCAATAGCCCTCGACCATTTAGGGTACAGGGCTGACCTAGACGCCATGCACACTTTGGAAGGCATAGTCCGTCACCTCTCTCCCGAAATACAGGCTCGGTGGGCGGAAGAAGCAGAACGGATAAGCCGAAGCGAAAGAAAAGCCAACTTCGAAGACCTGACCGAATACTTGGACAGGCAAAAGAAGATAGCTGACAGCAGATTCGGCCGACTCATCCGGGACAGCAACCAAGCAAACAAGCCCAGTACTAGCCAATTCCAAACCCCTGTACGGGAACATCCAAAGTACCAGCCTTGGACCAATACACACGTCATCTCACAAGATGCTACGGCGCAACCAAATTGCAGATCATGTGGTACTAGCCATGGCCTACCAGAATGCCCCAAGATCGGCAACGCCGCAATAGACGAACGGTGGGGAATGGCGAGGATGGCAGGAGCATGTTTTATCTGTCTCAACACCACGCACCGATCAGCAGCCTGTAGGACAAGGAATCGATGTGGTTTCGAGGGCTGCTCGGGCAGACACCATCGGCTGCTGCATCAGGCGAGAGTAACCATATCCGAGGCGAGTACCAAGCCCAGCGTGATTTGTTCAACTTCACAATCTGTCAGTAAACCGGTACGTTTAGGCGTAGTGGCCGTGGGAGTAGTGACCCCAACTGGGATAGTCAAGGCGTTGGCTTTCGTTGATAGTGGATCTGACACCACTTTAGTGAAAGAGCGGTTTGCCGAAAAACACCAACTGGCTAAAGGTGCGACGTCGTTAGCAGTGAGCACGGTGGGCGGAACACAGGTAATGACTGCCGGTAGATTAAGGCTGCAACTCATTTCTCTAGACACTAACGAGGAAATTGAACCAACGGAGGCATTCACGTTAGCGGATCTCCCCATGCGAGCACCAAGGTCGGTGAACGCAATCTTGGCTCGGTGGCCCCACCTGCAGGATGTAACCGTTGTAGACTGGGAAGATGATGAAGTGGATCTCCTCATCGGATGCGACGTGCCAGAGGCGCATTGGGTGCTTGACCAGAGAGTGGGCGACCGCCAGGCACCTTATGCCGTACGCACGGCTCTGGGATGGATGTTATACGGTCCAGTAGGGGTACGCGGTTCCGTGAATTACTTATCCGCCGAAACGGACCGCATAGAGTATCATCTGCAACGGCTGTATGAAAAGGAGTTTCATGACATTGGAGACGAAAGACCGACGTTGTCTCAAGAGGATCACTTCGCTCTACAAACGGTGCGGCAAGGCACTAGAGGCCTCAAAATAAAGTTCGAGGTTCCCCTCCCATGGCGCACACCGGTCGACCCGTGGACTGACAACAGAAATTATGTTCTCCAACGATTACTACGACTGGAAGAACGCTTCATTCGACACCAGAATCTGTGGGAACGATACGCGGATTTGATGAAGCGAAACGAGGCCCTCGGGTACGTTGAAAAGGTGCCTGGTAACACCGACGGCAAAAGGGGTATCTGGTATCTGCCTCAACACCCGGTTATCAACCCCAAGAAACCCCATAAACAGCGGGTGGTTTTCGACTGTGCGGCCAAGTTCCAGGGCAAGTCGTTAAACGATCGCCTACTACAGGGGCTTGACTGGACCACACCACTGATTGATGTTTTGTGCTGTTTCAGAGTGGGTAAAGTGGCTTTGTCTGCCGACATTAGGGAAATTTTCCATCAGGTGAAGATTCCGGTGGGAGAACGAGATGCTTTGCGTTTCTTGTGGTGGGAAGGGAGCGACCGGGACAACGCAGTGGTGAATTATAGGATGACCGTCCACCCCTTCGGAGCCATATCGTCACGATTTTGTGCCAACTACGCCCTCCGAGAATCAGCAAACAAACATGGCGATCTAGTACATCGGACGGTGGTAGAAAGCGTCAGCAGGAACTTCTACGTCGACGACTACCTTGGGTCATTCGATGATGTGGAATCAGCTCTAGAGCAGTTCAGGGGTCTGACGAGATTGCTGAGAGAGGGCGGCTTCCATCTAACTAAATGGATGTTGAACGCTTCAGAAGTGCTGAAGGTCATCCCGTATCACGAAGAGGCCGAAAGGGTAAGAGATTTGGACGGCTCTCCACTTCCTATCGAGCGCACCTTAGGGATACAATGGGACGCGGAAACGGACGATTTTGTTTTCGAAATAAACGTTCCCCAGCTGTCAATAACCCGTCGTGACATACTATCTGCCGTCTCAAGTTTGTTCGACCCGCTCGGTTTCGTCTCACCATGGCTGCTACCCGGAAAGATCCTGCTGCAGCGGCTGTGCCGTAAGGAATTTGATTGGGACCAGTCACTGGACCGAGGGGACCGGCTGGACTGGGAAGAATTTCTGAACACCTTGAAGAAGTTAGGGGACACAAGAATCCCATGGTTTGACTCCTGGCCATACGACACGGACTGGAGAATTACATGCTTTTTCCGATGCATCCGAAGTCGGTTATGGAGCTGTGGTGTACGGACGATGGTGCGCAGGAAATGGACAATATACCACGAGGATCCTGTTCGCTAAAGCCCGCGTTGCTCCACTGAAGTCGGTCTCAATCCCACGCCTTGAACTCAGCGCAGCCGTGTTGGCAGTCAGGGTGGTGCAAGCTGTGAAGAGATGTTTTGATCTCTACATTTGGTCGGTGAGCTTCTGGACGGATTCAACAATAGTACTTTACTATATCAACAACGTCCGGAGCCGGTTTAGTACTTTCGTTGCTAACCGGCTCACGATTATCCACGATGAATCAGCCACGCACCAGTGGAGTCATGTCAGGTCTGGCGATAATCCGGCCGTCCTGTGCTCCCGAGGTGCGAACAACTTCAGGCAACTGGACACGTGGACGAGAGGGCCAAACTTCCTGCAATTGCCCAAACAGGACTGGCCCGTGTTCGAATTAAAAACCCCTACGGAAGTGGAACTGGAAATCAAAGGCGTAGTGATAGCAACCAACGTCGTCGAAGCGTCATCCATTCTATCGCGACTGGTCAGGTTTTCTTCCTGGATGAAGACGCTTCGTTCGCTAGTTTGGTTAACCAGGTTCAAGAGAAATTTACTAGTCATGAAAGGGCTACGGCCCTCAGGCCGGATACGGGTCGGCCCGATAAGTCCCGATGAGCTACAAGCTGCAGAGTACGATATTTTCAGAATGATACAACGCGAGGCTTTCGCCCGAGAACTCAAGAGGGCGGAAGAAGTGGGGCCGACCAATGAAGACATGCCATCTCCAAGAGGCGAGCTGAAGCGTTTAAACCCCAAACTCATCGACGGACTGCTGCGGGTGGACGGTAGGCTGACCAACGCCCACCTGAACTTCGACACAAAATATCCTATACTGCTGCCTGCGAGACAACCTGTAGTAGAGCTGATGATTCAACACGTCCACGCCGTGGAGGGACATGCCGGGGAAAGTCACGTGACGAGCGTCATCCGAAAGTGTCTTTGGTTGTTGAGAGGACGAGAGACTGTAAAACGCGTAATCCGACGGTGTGTGCAATGTAGGAGATGCAGTGCCACGGCGAGCAAACAACTCATGGCCCCACTACCAGAATGCAGGGTGACTACGGGCTGGTGGCCGTCCAGTGACACCGGGTTGGACTATTTCGGACCCTTGTTGATCAAGTGCGGGAAAAGATTATAGAAGCGATAAGGATGTATCATGACGTGCATGAAGTCACGTGCGGTACACCTAGAAGTCGCACATTCGATGACGACCGATTCGTTTCTACGGGCCTTGCAAAGATTTATCAACCGAAGAGGCGTACCGGCCGATATATACTCAGATAATGGATCGAACATTTTGGGCGCTCACCAGGAATTGCAGCGTTGGCACAAGAACATAAACAGGGACGAACTGCAGGATCGAACCGTGGCCTACGGCATACGATGGCATTTCAACCCCCCACAGGCCAGTCACCGAGGCGGCATATGGGAACGCATGATCCGGTCCGCCAGACGGATATTGCTGTCAATCATGGAACAGCAGCCGCCCGACGATGAGACGCTGAACACCGTCATGACTGAGGTGGAGAGAATCCTGAACAACCGCCTCCTGGTTCCAGTATTGAACGGCGACCCCACCCACCTGGCGCTCACCCCAAACGACTTATTGACGTTAAGGTCGAACGAGGGTTTCCAAGAGCCGGTAGACGTTCGTGGGAGCTACCTCCGCGGGTGGAAGCAAGCGAACTATCTGGCCAAGGTCTTCTGGAGGCGATGGCTGCGGGAGTACCTACCGGCTTCGCAGACTCAACAGAAGTGGCTGGCCAAAACAAGACCATTCAAAGTTGGGGACGTGGTTATGATCGCCGACGAACGCGCACATTTCAGCGCTTGGTCTTTGGGAGTAGTTACGGAAACCATCGAAAGCACTGACGGAATGATAAGAACGGTGACGGTGAGGACAGCTAACGGAGTGGTCATTCGTGACATACGCAGTATTAACCTACTCGAGAGCGAAGACGGCGGAGCTGATAACCCTGAGGCCCAGTAGACCTTTTTCACACCAGTAATCGAGGTGGATAAAGAAACACCATACATACCTTACGGTCTCCGTCAAAAACGTTAAGGTGCTCGCGGTCCTTTCGTTGACATTACAGAAGGTTCTTTCCGATATGTGGTGATGAGTGCGATTCCATTATACATCCCGATACATACACGCATGCAGGACGCACTCTACCTCCCGTAAACCCATCAAACATGTGACAGTGTTCGTTGTTTTGCTTTTTGTTGACGCTACCGAATGCCCCTTGCTTATGTGGAAGTAGCGGAGCTCAGGTCACATACACATGCTACATTTTACTCGTTTTCTTGCCACGCGGTCTTTTGTTGACATTGCAGAAAGTCCCTTTGATGTGTAGTCATACCTGTGATTTCATTGTACCCCCGGCACACACACTCACTCACACACACACTCAAGCACGTACATCCAGGACCGGACGGCCCCTTACGAGGACAACGTCTATGTGACCCTTCACACCCGCCATCGGTCATTTGGTCTTGTGGAAGATGTAGACTAGCTTCACGTCTATGTATCCAATGGATTAGGTGCGACCAGTAGTAGAACGTTGACGACGAGCATTAGACGCGCGCACTGACAGCAGGGCCTAGGCAGGTAGAAGGAATCAGTACCTTTTCACCGAATTTTTGACTCTGCTAAGGATCCAGGAGGATTTTGGTGGGCGGTGTTACAGCCGGTCGTGGAAAATCCCTCTTTTTCCTCGTGATTCAGTGTTTTTCCCAACATCACTCATTTGCATACACTACTGACTTGTCTTTACGAACTGGTTGTTTTTCTGGACCAATTGTTGTTTGTTCGCTCCCAGAGCGCTACTTTGGCACATCCTTGTTCAAGACCTGCGTGACGCACGTGCTGTCTGCTCACACGCTGCTATTCGGTTTCTCGTTGTTGAGTCCTTGTGATCGTATTATTGAGGTTTGTATATTAATTATGTCATTGTTTATTGTAATAATCTAGTATCGTAGAATATCACGGATAATCGTCTTTTGATTTCGGGATCCGTTGCGAATTCAGCTACGCATTGCTCAAACGTTCGTTACACACCATACCCCAACCAATCTGCTACTGGCCACGAAGTTTGTGGACACAATTGCCTCGGAAATCTTCAGACGGATATAAAAGGGAAACAACGCGATTGTGTTCAACATTCCAGCCCGAATACCTCACTCAGCTGCTAAAATTATGATATTAAGTGCTTGCAACCTTGGCTTACAACCATGCCACTGTGTTAGACTCCGCAAAACTTCCCTGCGCACCACCTGTCCACTGCTTTTCCAGTTTACAAATGAAGTTGTCGCCAAGATCTTTATCAGCCGGCAATCGTTAGTCGTAGCCAAAACCGGCTTCAAGTGCGCCAAGATACTTTCGGACAAGACCCCACTCCAAAGGGAGGTGCACAAGATTCACGCCCAGAAAAGTAACCCCGGTGATAGTGCATTTAACAATTCACCCCGAACCTCCGGTGCACCTATCACTGGCTATCACCCGATGTTGCCATCCATTGCAGATCATAATGCAACCGTAGATTTAGACAGTACGCCAATTTTCTCACCCAATGATCCACCTGGCAAAAGCCCCAGTGTTCAAAATAGCCCAAGCAAATCTATAGACTGGAAAAAGCTCCCCAGCATTCACAAAACTGATGAAAGTTCTACCAACTCATCCACCCGCGAGCTCATGTTCTCCACAAATCTAGACGACCCTATTCCTTCTGCTAGCTCCATGTCGTGTTATGCAACCATACCTAAAAATCACCGCACCATCAACCCACCTCCTTCTACACCCATACATCCTGTTACCTCTGGCATTTTTGATAACCCAACCAGGCCCCTAAGCTCACCCGCTGCACTCACCCATTCGCCACCAGAATGTATCTGGTTACCACCTAAGCAACCTCCGCTGGTTAGCCCGTCAGTGCAGACTGACCCTCAGAAGTTAACACTTCGTCGCCAAAAGAACAAGACCCATCAACATAACGCACAAGCAAACCATAAGAAAAATGCTCAGTCGAGCGAAAGTTTACCAACTTCTTGTGTGGCTGTGAATCATATCCATCTCGGCTAACTGCCTCATCATTTCCACCCCACTTTTACCCACCTTATCCCGCCCCAATCACCGCTCCATTACATTACTATCCGCCACACCAGCTGCTCCATACCTCTACTGCTACCCAGTCACTCCCTGGGAACCATCTCCGTGCCTCACCTAGCTTCCCACTCCCACAAGACCCATCCACGTCTCTTAGCCTAGCACTGCCATCCATCCGTGGCCGCTTATTTTCCGCCGGCCCCCTCCGGGAATATTCCCCGCATTCAAACTAATCTCCTAAACAGCACATCCCCATTCCTCTTTCCTTACACTACCCCCCACCAGGTTACAACTCATCAAACCCGTGGAACAACTGAGTTCCTCCCTCTATCTTTGCCCTATTCTCCACTGGAATTACCACCTTCATCACCACTACCCAGCCTCCCACCACATCCACCACCATCGAGGCCTGCGTCGTATCTTTCCGTCATACTCGTAAATGCCCGTTCATTACCGAACAAAACTAAAGCCATCCGCATCATCGCTCAGCCCTCCAACTTTGATATCATCATTGTAACTGAAACTTGGCTAACGGATTCCGTCCCATCAGATCGAGTCTTTCTAGTTGGCTACCAGATGTTCCGAATGGATAGGCCTCGTCGTGGGGGAGCCTGTCTAATTTATGTCAAAAACACTCTGCAGGCCATTCCACTCTCACACACAACTCTCGACGCCGTTCAGGATTCTCTGTGGTTAACGATCCCCTTACCTAACTCCTGTCTTCATATTGGTTGCATCTATCGGCCACCTGATTCCAACGCTATGGACCTTACCAGGATTATTGACGCATTCAGCTACCTTTCATTACTGCCCTGTTCCTCCAGGCTCATCGCGGGGGACTTCAATGCACCGAGCATCTGTTGGAATACTCTATCTTCCCCAAACAACTTATTAGATTTCATGTCATGCATCCGCGTAGGGCGCTGGATCCAACATGTAACAGTCCTAACTAGAGGTAACAACATCCTTGATTTGTTGATCACGATTGGTTTATCTGATGTTTCAGCCGGTATGCTCGACCTTTTTCCAGTAAGTGACCACAGAATGGTGTCCTGCATCTTCGCGGTTCCGCAAGCTTTCGATAAATCCCACCCACTCAATCGTTTCTCTTCAGCAGTCAACTGGGACAATCTTATCTGCACGCTTCGTTCATTAGACTGGGACGACTTCTTCCTGCAAATCGACCCCCAGCTGGCTGCTGATTTACTATCTTCTAACCTTTCATACTTGCTGTCCAAAATTACTACAACTCGTATCATATCAAACCGAGTCCGTAGTTCAGTCCTGAGCCGAATGCAAAACAAATGTCTGAAGCTCCAGAAGGTGTATCACAACAGTAGTGACTTATCATCATTCTTGCAGCTCCAAAGTCTCTCGTTAGCAATCAGAATTAAGTCTGACGATACGCTCAAAAAACAAGAAGTATTGGCCTTGCAATGCCATGATACTTCCTCAAAGTTGGCACGCCTAATGAAGAACAGAAATCAGAGCAAACCGGCAGGTACCCCCTCTCTCATTTTGGAAAATAACGATCACATCACCTCACCTGTAGCGATAGCCCAGGCTCTCAGTTCCTACTTTGCTGCATCCATGACTACGGGCCCCCTTACTCCACTTCCATGCATAGACCCTGTCACCGAGCACTTACTGTTTGATTGAGAATTTACTCTAAAAGAGGTGACCAACCAGCTTACCCGTGTCCGGAAGTCCTCACACCTTGGCCGTGATGGTGTTTCACCGACACCTCTACGTCTTGGAGGAACTGATATCGCAGCCCTACTATTGAAGGTCTACAATTTATCCATCAAGTTTGGCATATTTCCTTCACAATGGAAGACTGCGGTCATCATCCCAATCCACAAGAAAGGACCAATACATGACCCCTCCAATTACCGCCCTATCAGCCACACTCCAATTGCTTCTAGGTTGATGGAACGCCTCATCAAACAGCGGATGTCCGACTTCCTATTGTCCCATAACATCATCCATAGTGGGCAGCATGGCTTCCTAAAGTCACGTTCATGCATCACTTGCCAATACGACTTTTTTAACCTCATAACGGCGGCCGCCGACAACAGTGAATCCATCATCATTATATACCTTGATACGACAAAGGCGTTCGACCGCGTCCCTCACGCTTTATTACTAACCAAACTCAAAGCTCACGGCTTTTCCGGTTCGCTTTTAACGTGGTTAACATCATACCTATCGAATCGCTCACAAGTGGTTTCCATTGATGGGTGTTTCTCACAGCCTACTCCAGTCACTAGTGGAGTTATACAAAGCAGTGTACTCGGTCCTTTACTTTTTCTCATCTGCATAAATGATATATTTCCCATCTTGCACCATGGCACCCCATTCCTCTTCGTTGATGACGTTAAGATTGTTTTTGAGTTTCCTCGTCTGAACCTTAGCATTACGCTAGATGAAATTTCTAGTGACCTAAAGCGACTCGGGGATTGGAGCAATTCATGGAGAATGGACTTCTCGACCTCGAAGAGCTGCTACACAACATTCAGATGTCAAGTGGCCCTCGAAACCCTGCTTATCCACGACCTACCCATCTCGTACAGCCCTTTAGTTCGAGAACTTGGTCTTCATTATTCTTGTAGCTTTAGGTTTTCTGAGTATGTTCCACTGCAGATTGCAAAGACGAGAAGAACCACTGGTCTCATCTCCAGAACCTTTCGGCTAAATGATTGCAAACTGCTCACTTACAATTCTCACTCCAGGCCTCTCCTTGAATACTGTCCTACTATCTTCACCAACATGACGAAATCCGACCGCATTTCTCTGGAGTCCGTGCAACGTCAGTTCACCAAACAATTAGTGGGATGTTCCTCCAGTTTACGTTACAGGGATCGATGCATCCTACTCAGTCCTGACCCTCTATGGCTGCATCGCATGAAGCTCAATTTATGCTTCCTGTTTAAGCTGTACCACCGCACGGCCTTTTCGTGTACTGAACCCATTCGTCTCACTCCCTCCACGAATTATGCCCTACGCCATCGGTCATTGCAGTTCTCTATTCCTAGATCAAAATTAGCATTGAGATCTAACTTCTTCTTTATAAAGTACTCAAAGTTATGGAATAAACTCCCTCTAAACATCCGCGAGAGTGTCTCAATTTCCCAGTTCAGAGGCTCGTTGAATCATTTCTTGACTGTTCCCAATGCGATTCTTCTTACCGGCCAGACCGTCACCGAAGAGGTGGCCTATGAAAACGGGTTTGATTACTAGGATTATTGCACCAGAACTTTCATTTCTCGCCCGATGACAAACGCCAGTGCAACTATTGCTTCTTACGTTATATTGCACACAATCTATACTACTGTGGCCACAGTTTGCTGACTTTTGTAACTATACCCAGTTTAATGCTTGCCGGTTCTCCTAATTTTAGACAATGTACGTGTTCTATTGCCAACCAAAGTTCCTTAGGCTTAGATGTCTCTGCAGCAAATAGGTATGTGGCTTTGGATCCTAGGACACTGAGTTCCACCGTCTACCACCTTACTTGATCCTTCACTCCTTTCCCGTTCATTTTGGCTGCCACCACCAGCCTGGGTTTTATGTCCGGTCTCATTTCGCCTATTTTATTCATCTAATTCCAGAATTTATTATCCCAGAAGCATACCTGCTAGTACCTACTTGATGGCCTGTCATCTCGTCTCATCTCCGTATCTACCATCCACCAACCACTATCATATTCCCTCTTATACAACACACTATTTCCCATCAGCTGAGTTAGACTCATTTGCACCAGCTAGCCCGGAATGGTCTCTGATGGTCTTAGGCATGGTCTCGCGCTGTATGAGACTGATACACGTATGCCAGCTTGTGCTTTACAACGTTCGTTGTCCTTCTCCGTGTGTTTGCATAGTCCCACTCTGTATTTTTCCAGCCCATGCTAGCGAAACCCGTGATGTCAACGGCACCCATACCATAGCGTCATCCGAACGTGGGAAAAACAGACCACCCCCAGCAGTTGCGAAAAAAGGCAATTACGCATAAAATTACGATCGGGCGGAGGGGCTATGGAAAGTTCCTATGTGGGCTCAACCACCCCTCCGTTAGGAAACAAAAAAACAACAACGAAAAAAGAACAGTGGAAACAAAAAAGTCCCCGTGGGATCGATCCGATCTCCAAATACCACTGACATCGGGCTGTGAAGGAAATGGGCAACCTTCATCTACGGGTGTGTCTCCCATCAGCTCAGACCTGATCCTGCGAAAGGGGAAACCCCACATCGCCCTTGTTCGCTCGACAAGCTTTTGGTTTTCACGCAGGAGACTGACTGGGGTGACAGTGCACTGGACTCTCCACATACGTTTACCCACCCCCCGCTCTAAGTTTCAACCACCCCATACCCTCCCTAAGCGCACCCAGCATGCATGTTGACGTCAAATACAACTGCTACCATAGCCCTGACTTTCAACCCACTGACCTGGACAGCGTGTAGACGTACCTGACGAATAACGGCAGCCACGGTGAAGCCCGGAAAAGGAGAAATAGAGAAAAGAACATAGTGTAAACCGGTCACCTTTTTCATCCATACCCCCCCATCTTCCGTCATCTTTCTCAGAAAGCGGCCTTCTCGATGTCCTAGCCTCCAAGCCACGTTTAGGTTTACAACCCTACCTAACAGTAACCACAGTCTCCTGCCAACTTCAATCACTACCGCAGCCTGGACTTGAAGCCCACTGACATGGGTAACATGGAGGCAACAAATGACCAAAACCTGCATCACTTGAGTCTACAAAATATGAACACGGAGAACTGTTCATATTTTTCCATTCCCTACTCACTATCTCTCCTCACTCTTATAACAAATACGATATTCAAGCAACCACCAAGTCATGAGATTTCCCCGCTCACATTCACATTAAATCTTAGTAGGCCGGCACTACCGAGTAGGAGCACAGAGCAACATAGGTCCACGTTTCTGTGCATGATAACAATTTTCTCTAGCGCATCACCACCGATGCCCTTAATTGCTCTTCAGAACTTCTAATTGCATGCAAACCATTTATCTTCTGAAATGCAGACGCAGCAGCCCACCCGGTTTACGCTATCTTGCAAGCCTGAAGTAATACTCATCAACCCTACGTTATTTCAACTCTCGAAAGTAAACCCAGACCAAAATATGAAATGTGCCACCGTTTATATAAACCCAACCAGTTCATTATTAACTGTCGCCATTTATTATCATCACTCAGCTGGAACCACGTCCAGACTGCTAACATCATTTATTTCAGGTTTGTCGTCGTCCACTCTCTCGGGCTCCACTTTCGGTGACCAAAGTTCACACCTCGACCCGTACTGACAGAGACCTAAACGGAATCTTTTATACCAAACGGGATTGCAACAGAGCCACACGACCTAAAACACTCCCAACTGCTTACCAGTAGATTGACAGGCGTCTTTTGACGCACCACCTCTGCCACTGATGTCACTGCTGGAGTCTCCACAAATAACAGTTCACAAGCTACCTTCCACTGATTGGCTGACACGTCCCCTACCCCGCCTGATGATTTATACCCACGGGATGCTGCACATCACCCTAGTCTCATATGAAACAACTCAATGACAGAGCCAGAATACGCAACACAGGAATTTTCTACTCATTAAATTTCGATACGCCATCCGAAAGCAAGTCCACTTATCCCCCTCCCCATCCGTGGTTCCCTATGATGACGCCGAATATCACTGAGAATCAATAAGTCAATATATTTTTGTCAGCTTAACAGAACAATAAGGCGCGAGCCTACGCGGAGGTTTTTCACTCAGTTTTCTTTTGCAAGATTTCATTTTTCTTTTGATCGTTACTCGGCTTGAAATTGATTCTTCAACAATTCAAGGCCTTCAAGTTGCGCTTTTTTTCTGAATGATACGGGTGATTGATTCTGAACCTAAACTCACCTTTTATATGGATTGCTGTTTCTTCTACATTCATCAACGTTTCCTAGTCCGCTTCCACGCAGTTTGTTCATGTATCCCCTTTTCATGATGCACTCCGTTTATTGAGACCGGGAATATCCGTCATTCCGGGCCATCGTCGTCTTCATAGTGAGCTTTTTTCCTCATATTCACCAAAGTTCACGAGTGTACTCCCATCCATTTCTTTCATCTGTTCGTGTTCATAACTTATTCCGTTCATGGAACCCAACAGGCCTCCGTTATCCACAGCTTGCACTATTTTGGTTTATAACGCATCCTTAGCGCTATATTTTCACGACATATTTTGCATTCCCACGGGCCACCACCAACCAACCCGGATTGGAAACCAAACCGTATTTGCCGCGCGAACCATTATAATTTCGGTCGATTAAAACTAGCTCTAGCCGTGCTGATTTGCCTCTGACGATTTTGACTAGCTTTCTTGAAATTCTTGTATAGTTCATTGTTTTGAGTAACGTTGTACACCATGATCATGGGCTTGCGCGTGCGTCTCGACCATGGTCGAGAAATATACCATTATTATTATTAAAACACACACACACTGACCAGTCAATCTGATTCGACAGAAAAAGACGGCATGATTATCACTGTTCACGGTTTAGTACCATATCCCTCACTACCTCCAGCCAACAGGTTCGTGGATCTTTAGAACCCGAATCACGAAAACGTCAGACACCCGCTTTTCAAAAGTTGGGTGTATATATTCGCATTCCCCTCCGCCACGTCATCCGTTGACCTCCACGTGACCTCCTCCACGTTCGAGTAGAAACAAAAAACGGGGCCCAGTGCGGTAGACGTGTGCTTTCCATTAGTAACATGTGCCCCAAACAAATAAATCCACTGATCTGGGTACTCTGGGATAGAACATTTTATGGACCAGTACCCCATACCCGATAGCTGGCCTCATCACTGCTCCCTCGGTGACTACGTTCAGTCCTAATGGCACCACGCAAACATCGATGTTTTAAACCTCAAGGGGACGGACATCTTCCGCAGGCAGACTCCATCCCTCGCAACTGCACAACAAAAATGCGTGCCCCTCTGAGCAGTTAAAGTGGCCTTCAATTCTAGCGAAATATAAGGTCGGCATCATAGGTACTTCAGCCTGTGTTTCACCGCTCGGGCCTTGAATATCCGAGCGTTCAACTCTATTACCATGCTCCCATCCGTCGTCAAACCGTTGTTGAGGTAATTGGATCGGTCGAAGGTCGTTAGTTCCTCTACATTGGGCATTGAGCTTGAGACCGCCAACGTCCGGTCCTAAGACGTCAGTTTACACACTAAAGGTTCAATGCGCGTGCTGGACGAAAACATAGATTTTCGAGTTTACCTATCGCACCTTGCGCATTTTCTGTGCGTTGAAACGTTCAGAAAAGGTTGTCGGCCCCATCCGAGCTGTATGTCATTCCAGCATTTCATAAGGGAATGCTCAAATACTGAAGGCCTTGCGGGGCATTTAGCTTTACCTCGTCTATGACAAAGATGAAAAGGAGTGGATGTGTAATGCAAATCCTTACAACGTTCCCACATTTTTTGTGAATGTGACTGCTTGACATTATTTGCCGAAGTCATCCATAAACCACAGTACTGAACGCCTTCTTTGCGGGCCACATTCGAATTAAGGCCGTGAACCTTTTCTGGCTGTCTTGCATGGGCCACAGAGCGTTGATTCTTTGCGCTTTACTGCCAAGCATATTTAGCTGCATATATGAGGTATGTATACATTTGTACCGTTTTTGGTTTTCGATTTAGTAGCATAGAAACTGCGAAGTAAAACTACCCTGGCGCAAGCTGCCTAAACATCGGCTCGAAATTTAAGGAGTGACCGTAATTGAAATCAGGATTGGGCTAACACGCAAACAGTCAGATGGGAACCCATAGAATCAGTACAGTGCGAGGCATTCGACTCAAAGCATAGGTACCGGATTGTCCGACGTGTCCCCTGATGGATGCTTCCAACTGGTGTTGAGCAACAAAAAGGATTCGCGTATGATTTTCTGTTTGGGTGACCCCCTACGGCCTTCATAATTCCACTTCAGAGCGAAATCAATCCAGGGAGGATATTGGTGTAATCATCTTCAACTAGGTTCCTCGAAAAATTAGTCTTACTCATCTAGATGAAGTCAGGATTGTATGTTCAACAGGATGTAATGATTTCAAGCCCATAATATAGGGCCTGGTAACCCTCCGTGTCGTGATGTCTAGAGGGTTGGGGAACGCCATGGCGTTTTTGGGCTGGGGATCGGAAGCTGCACCGGTCACGAACAAGCCTACAGGACGATGTGAACTAGTCGGTAAGCCCGCCCTCCTTACTCCTAGTATGGTTGCAAGGAGTCATGCCAATGATTTGGCTAGCTTGACACTCCGATTACCATCTTTCACCGATGGGGAGACCATGACATTCTGCAGGCCCCGGCAGTGTTCAGCCTACCAACGAGACCAGTCAGTTATATTAGGTGAACCGCCGACAAATGGCCTCGTCTCAAAGACATTATGTTCCAAGATATATCTAGCCCTCATGTTGATATGCTGATTGGGTGCAACCTACCAGGGGCAAGTTAGGCACTTGAACGGAGCATACGCAATCGAAGGAAACCATTCGCTATGGAAATGATACATGGCATGACATTTCTTGAACCCTTAAAGAAAGAACTTCAACAAATTTCACCATCTGTTGCTGAGAAAAGCGTCCATTTGGAGCACAACTGGCTTTTCTGTATTAAATCCCGTGATCTGTCTCCTGAGATTGGGGCTCACCCAAGGGAGGATCAGCTAGCGCACTTATTGGTGAGTTCGAAGACAACGCCACTACGGGCAACATGAAGTTGCTCTACTCAAGCTACAACTGTAGAATCACCCATCAAGTAACCAAGAAGTGGCTCGAGAGAGTATGACATACCCTAGAAGACCATTTTGGGAAACTTAATTGCAACCTGGATACCAGCAGGCAATGCAATGCTATTTGGAACTGGTCTAAGGAGTGGCAGCTTATTGCACATGGGCGGAGAACCACTGTCACAGGAGCCACAAACTACTTTCCACCAAATTCATTTTCCACAAACGGACTCAAAATTCCGCTATCGGTGTTGGCTGTTTAGGCAGAGACAACAACGAAGGGTACAGTCCCACAAAGCGACTGAGCTTTGAGCATAAAACAGATCCTGAAGTTATGTTGCATTACAAGGAACGGGAGGTACGAAGAATGTTTTGGAAACTCCAGGGAGTTGAATATATTGACAGGAAGAAAATGTAATAAATATGTTGACGATCCAAAAGAGAAGCTATGAACAAAAGGATGGAATAGTTCACAGACGGCCCAGTGTTTAGCGATGCAGCTTTTTATCCACCTCTTCCTCTAGTCATATCAAAACCAATCCCATTTCCTCGAAGAGTAGCAAAAATCGTCTGGGTTCCGATTTTACTTAAAAATTCAAAAAGGTAAAACGAGAAACTCATCAAAATGTTTTTTGGACGGCTAAAGAGTGGCCAGTGGTTAAATTACCTTTTAAAGTTGCTCCAGCCCCAGCAGAAAAACATCCATTCATGTGTTGTAAGTCACTGTTTTTTCACAAATTTTGTGAAATACCCGTGAACACTAATCTTTGTGAGTATTCAACGAACGTTGGTGTTGATTTGTTTTTCAACGCTTTCCGTCCCATGCTCCTTTTTGAAGCCTATCGGTAATAAGAAACTGATTTATTATCCCTTCCAAAACTTGGAATGTTAGTTTCACGTGATTCCAACGTTTTTTTTGAGCCTTCATTTTTGCATGATATTTCATCGTTACTTAAGCATCGCATTTACTTTGAAATCCTGCGAGAAAACTTTCGAAGAATATTATCTCCATCCGTTGTCGGAATAGGTACTTTTCTGCTGAGTACGCGCAGCCCTATCTTGTGTGGCAAATTTTTTTCCTGAAAGGTCTTTTTTCCCATCGTGAGTCTGAAATTGGACATCATTTTTTTGGCAAACAAGCTAATCCCAGTCCTTTCAGAGGAATTTGGACTTGATTCATCAGGAACTTCTGAAATGACCACTAGGATGGTTCCTCGACCTACAGTGTGCACAACCAATGCGGAGAGATGGCAAACCCAGGCACCGACAGCTAGCTGTAGCCAGGTGAATGAGAATCGTGGCACCAACAGGAACTTAGACAACAATTTTTGCCGAAGGATTTTGGCGGCCATTGACTTACCATCGCTTTGGTGGAATTCCCTCTCTGCCCGAATCAACAGCATCTCCTTAACCGCATGCACCAACATTCAAGGTCGTCCCACTGCACTACGCTCCATGTGCCTATAAGCAAAATAAAAAGGTTAAACTTCTGATGATACCAAGAATTCCTGTCAGACAGAATTTTCGTGCTTTTCCTCCATCCTCCCTGTATAAATGTTGAAAATTGCCATGTCCGTGACTGCAACTCAATACGTACCCCTTTGTTTGTAAATCACGCAGCTTTTATTGCCCCTCATACCCACGGATACATACACTTGTTTCTTCATAGTGAGATCTACGATATTCCAGGCATTTATCTTCAGGTTGCAAGGGCATCAGCTTCAGCTGCACAACCGATTTTTCTGGTCTCGCCGACAGTTTTGCGCAACCGTTGTGAGAAATCGTTTTCCGAATTTCGTTTGCTTTGTCCTTGTAAGTAGTGACTTATCTGCCTCTTAAAATAACGCTTCTTTCGTCACGTTTGCTTTTGGCCGAATCCCAGCAACTGCCGGTGCCCAAGGTCGATTTGAATCCACCACGTTATTCTGTTACTCGTCGCTTCACTTAAACTCCGTTCAATTTCTCCGTTGCATTGTCTGATTTTGCGATCCTTTTTTCAACCCTTAGTGAACATTTTGTTTTGTTCATCACCATGATTTAGTCTTATAATGCGTTTGTGTGTTCATCCCTGTGGAAGTTGAAAATATATATTATTCTTATTCGAATTTGGCCCCGAACCATCCCGGACTGTCGAGCATGGACCATGGGTCGTTGAACCTTTGCTTTCTACTGCTGAAGGTATTATGCCACACACATGAGGCTTGTTTATTTGTACTGCCCTTGATTTCCAATTTAGTACCTTGCAAAACACGAAACAGTCTTTCTCTGGTCTTGAGATTCTTAGAATTATGTTATGCTTTGCTCAAGTTGCAATTCTTGTGACTTACACTTCTTGTTGATCACCGAGGATCTTTTTGAATGGACTGGATTTTTCACTACCGATCCGTTCGCCATCAGAAGCGTCAAAATGCCACGATCTCAGCAGATTCAAGAACTTTAGTGGGACGTCACTTTGGCAAATGTCGCTGAACTGCGTTATCTGATCAACTAAACCGGGGGTACCTTCCTGGTGGAGGAAGACTACTATCGTCGGTCAGCTATGGCCGTGGTGTGCTTCAAGCAGACGGGAGCAGTGAAAATCTGATCGATGCATCCTAGACCCACGCAGGATACAGCTTGTTGCTTGTAGGTATTTCTCTTTTCAAAAGGTGTTAGCTGGAGCGGCAAAGTTGGGGATAATACTGTAGTGATAGTCGGAATTATAATGACCGTCGCATATTCCCTTCTTGAAGATGTGTGCAGTCGGTGACCGGCCCCACAAGGACAGACCACGCTCCCAACCCCGATAGTTAAGCAGCAAAATGGGCAATAGATTCATCAAGACACCCGCTTCCAGTTCTCGAAGAACCAAGGAAGTTGGTCGGGGTCGGCCGTTTTTCCGCGCCTCATTATTCGACTGCCTGAATCCTACTCCACTTCCAAAGAGGACCTAGATAAGACTGCCCAAGGAATCGCAGTTTTCTACTTCGAAGCACCTACATAAGGCGCCTTAGGCCAAATTGCTTCTTGGAATTATTGGCCCAACGATCAAGCCCTTGCCATTTGTCATGAAAGAGCTCTACAGTTCTCTCGCATATCGTTTTACTGAGCGGGTTCACATTGCTTTTCGTAGATCTTATCTTCTGGTAATCTGGTTATTACTAGTGCAAATTTGTGGATCTAAAGGACTTTGCATGGCTGACAAGGTTTGCGATTTACACCAATGGAGCTGGCACGATATTCAAGTTGAAATTAGTGATTTGTCAGGCCCCGCATATATAAATCACAAAGATCCACGGTTCTTAGCAGAAAAACATCGCCGGTAGCTTGCCGCGATATGATCATTCCGGTTTGGAATCCCTGCAGATTTAGAGTGCCAGGTCGCTACTTGAAGCTTTGTACTAGGCGGAAATAACAGATTGTCCGCAGTAAAATTGTGAGGCCTATTCCTGTTATCTTTGCACTGAGCGGGTGAGACGGCTCCAACCTAGGCAAGCTTCTGACAAAATACTTTAGCCAACTTTTGCAATAAGGTCACGAGGATGCGCTACCCTAGTAAAGCCCTGGTTTCTGGGACGGTGGTGAGTCCATCATAGAACTCCACCATCGGCGCATAAGGGTTGCAGTCTTGTGAAGCGTATACTGAGATAGCAAACACACTTCCCTTAAAGCATATATCCTCTCAAAGGCAAACCAACTTCCTAAGCCTAAAGCCCATTACAACGAAGCTCCTCGAGTATCGGGGATGTTGTTAGCGGGAGCAATATTGCAGTGAAGAAGGGACGAAGAGGGTCTGTTGTAGACAGAAGATAAAAAATACGTACTATCCGTTGGTTATCTAAGTCCTGGGGGCTGAGCGTGGTTTAGTCCGGTCGAGGGATATTCCTGATACCCTTTTGTCAAACAACCAGCCATGGAAAACATTTGCGCTGTCTTTTACCATTTAAGGTTAAGGGGAGAGGACAATAGGATAGGGGAGCACTTCGAGGAGTGGCTCCCCGCTTTTGGGCAGGTCAGGCTTGTTTGGAAATTATGCTTAGCTAGATTACCTGTCCCCTGTGGTGCTGAGCATGGGTTCTTGACAAATCTTTAGCCGTCTCTTTATGGTAAGTAATTTTCAATTTCTCCAAGCAATATGGCGGAAACACAACTGATCAACCTTAAGAGTCATCACTTATGGATCCCGCATTGAGTTTGAAGACTGGTCAACCAGGCGTAACCCTACAATGCCCCTGGGGCAAGCATCGCAGGGCCAGGGTAGGATCCTGTCCCTGGAAGCCGTCACTTCCTTGCTCTTCCAGGTGAGTGTATGGCAGCCACGTTCAGTTTCACTATGTAAAGATGGGTGTCATAAGACTAGTACCCGAGAAGCTGCAAGGTAACGGGAATTGGTATATTTCAAGGGTGTCAAATGTGACATTCATTTTCTCCTACTTCGCTGTCATAGATTATACTTCCCCTGCCCTCTAAACGTTGAGTATCTGATCCTTGACCATCACGGTGCTGGTATTTTCTTCCAAATAACCATGGCAAAAGATTGGTTCCTGGTTTGGTAGTTTTTTGAATAGGACCATAAAACTCAAGGAGGAAGACTATCTACTTCTACCCTAAGTACTCTTGGTAATGGCATTTCACAAGCGCAGGGAAGTCAGATGAAAGTTGACAGGGAAATACTTGCAAGAACCGTGGTGCTGGTTCATAGGTTTTGAACAATCATCAATTTTTTACCTCTTGAAGACGTTCGGCTTCCCTGGTGCGCACGTATTGGCTAGTGATTCAGCCCTTGGATAAGTGAATGTGCTGTGCAATAATATATTCGGCTTTCTTAATTTAAATTTGCACCGCGATGAAGCTGTGGGTTAAATGCTATATCATGGAGCTTACGCTCTGAACTTCATTGCTGGCTCATATGTAAGTACCTTCTGATCGCTGATGTGACACCGTCCTCAGACAGTGTGGACTTGGTTTGCCTATCGTACTTCGCGCATCCCGTTCGCCCTGGAAGGGTGAAAGCGGCAAAGAAATAAAAGTCTAGGGTCCGTCCCAGCAGTAGGTCAGGAAAAACGGTGCGGAAAGCAGTTCAGTCTCCAGAGCAGCATATCTTAGAAAGGCGCGTTTGAAGTCCAAACCTAAATACCGATAATAAATATAGGTTTGGCTCATGAAGGCTAAAGCTTGTTTGGATGCACGGCAAATGATACGTGTGACGACAAGACTAGACTTATTAAGACATCGGAAAGATGCATGCACACCCAAGAGTACAGGAGAAAGTTTGAGCTGACTGGTTGGAGGAAGCTGCAACAGAGCCCGATAAGTAGAGCCCTTGAGGTCTGATGGCCAAATCTGCCAGAAGGTAATTATAATGCGTTAAATCATGGGATAAAACACCAGTCGGACAAAGAAAGTATTTCATGAACGGGGAACAAAGAGGTCCAAAAAATGCCCCACTTTGTTCAAAAGTTTCACGAAAAATGGTTCGGCTTACAAGAAACGTACTACTGTAGGTCGACAAGGTGAAAAATAGAAAACTAGAGGAGGATCACAAATAAAAAATATAAAAACCCAGCAAAACAGAATTATAAGCGAAAATAGTGGCACAATTTGGTTGATGGAAGTTTCGAACCGGCTGAAGCATTTATATAAGGAAGGGACGCATGGTGAGATGATGCAAGAATATAGGTAAGACTGGATAGCAGTATCCAAGCGAACAAAGGGGAAAACGCGACTTCAAAACAAATGGACCGCCAAGTGCCAACAGCGCGCTCGCACTAACTGAGGAAACTGCTTGAAAAGACCGGGTGAAACAGATAAATGTAAATCTACCGTTTTTGTTCTTCATGAGTGAATGTTTTGGTAACTTCCTTCTTTAATAGGTCGATCTTTGGGCGCTGACGGAGAAAAATGCTTTAGTGTTGATGTTGACTCTTTTTGGTTATCATGTAACCTGTATTCTTAGCTCGAGCCATTTTTGAGTACCGACGTTTTTCTTCGCTCGCCCCATAGTACCGATCACGTTTCCGCCCATTTTTGTCGCCGTTTTCTTAGTGCCTTTCTTTCCAACCTCTGCCTAAATATTCTACATTCATTTATATGAAACCATATTCCGTTGAAAATGGTCGTCCCATCTGGGGTTCGAACCGCTGACCTTTACGGCCCTAACCTAACATTCTGCCTTTCCGCCAATCCGGCCACTCCGGCCGGTTGGTCAATGGTGTACTGTCCCGTGCACTCGAGCCCACACCTCACCTGTCTTCACCCGTCTCCCTTTTCAACCTCCACCAAACCCAAGCCCGCAATTTGCCTCCCAAAAGGTACAGAACCGAACACTATCGGCTGCCTCCCGTGAGCTAAGCCCGCTTTCTAACTTGCGAGTATTTCTTGTAGGTGTTTATCGTATGACTTTCCCCGCTGATCATTCCTGACCAAGACTGCCAGTCTATCATGACTGGTGGTGTGTTCCGCTTGAAATTGTATTGGTGTTGGCATTCAGCTCCAGTTCCAGCTGATATGCCCGCTTATTGAACTCCGCTGCCTTAGTTTGGTGTAATCTATATTAGCTGCCCTTTTGCCGTCCATAAACCTATTCAATCTCTCCTCAATGCTTTTGATTGACCGTTGCCATAATGGAACTGCATAAGGTCGAGTTATCAGTGCCTGTAGGATCCACAGACTTTCTGGGTTCTTCAAGGGCGACTGAGAGAGGGGAGAACATAGGGACCGATTGTGGAAGTAACCGATGAATAAAGGAACCAGTAGATCGATTGTTTGCCCGTTTTGATAGATGACCGGAGCGATAAAGGCCGGAAGAAAAAATTGAACAAGCTGATCAGGTGTGAATTGGGTGTACTGAAAGACAGGGGCCGTGCTCTGTAAGATCGGATCAGCGAGATTAGAGTGATCCATGCCGACAAAATCTTGAAGAGGAGGATGGGCAAAAATCACCCGGCATATCGCTAAATGAGAGAGAACTCCTTAGCAACCATTCCAGGTTTTGACGTCCAATGGTGAGCGGTGATGATCCTCGTCAGTAAATGTTGCGGAGAGTGATGGAATGGTAAGGTCTACGTGATCTGACACTCTAAGGTTCGCCTAAGTTAAGCCAGGACCTGCCTCCGTAAGAATTCTATAGTCCCTGGTACTCGGTTTGTAGTGCGTCGACGAATATACTCAGAAGCGCGCAAAAGAGTGGACTTCAAAATGCCGGAGCGGGAAAACGTATCTATTGGAGGAGAGCCGCGGCTTGCAGATGGTGTACACAGGCTGAGCAAGTGGCACCACCAAATTCTGTAAATGTTCAGATAAACGACCTTTTTGATCTTTTTGATCGTGTGCCGTGTCAATAGCAGGACATCACTGGGGATTGAAAAAAGTACACGTTTTTGCTGACGGATGTGTGGCGTAAAAAGTGGATTAGGAAACATCGAGGTATTTGCCAGGGTCAGACAATGGTGGGTAAACAAAGGTGTAATCGTAGAGCTTGGCGGGAACAAAATTATGGCCGAAGATGAGACCTGCGTAGTGAGTGTGTGATAAAGTTCATGGAAAATATATTATGCCTGTGATGAGTACCGCAGGTGGGAGTGGCCGTACGATCTTGGTGTTGATAAAGTTAACATTATAAATATCATCATAAAATGTTGCAATGGAGGCAGAAGTGATGAAAACGACCGGTTCTGTCATTGGAAGCCGATATGCTTACAGACCTAATTGAAGAATAGTGAGGAGTAAAAGGTCGGAATGGTAGTCAGCGAGTGTGTGCCGATGCAAAATATCCGTAGATAAACGGGAATACAGTCATTATGCCTTGAAGTAGCAGGTTGATGGCAGCAAATGAAATCCACTTGATCAATGAGTGAGACGGTTGAAACTTATGTTGCAGGGCGGGTCGGGGATGAGCAGAAGTAGCTATAATAACCACGTGCATTGAAATCGGGAGTGAAGGAATTTGCTTAGAATATGAGTCATAACGGGGGAGGTGGTACAAACCGAAAAGCAATCCTCGAAAGGCACTGATCATTGACAAATACATGAATCGGCATGTCGAATACCTTGTCAGTTCTCTTCTTGATACCTAGTGAATGACCTATTGCGCGGATGTAGAGCGGATTCTCACGCTTCATTTGGTAGTAATACAAGAGAATTTGGACTGTAGGTCGATTTTGGAGAAAGAAGCTATAACATAATTGATGCCATGTTTTGGGGAATATCTTTGGCCTAACGGACCTTGTACTCCTAGGGAGGCATAAGAGAGCCTATGTTCTGTTATTGAATTGAAAGTAAAAGGTTGTTTTTTATTCTTCAAAGCCCAGGAGGTTCTTTATGTGGCAGGTTAGAGCGTGGCCTATATGTCAAACTAGACCAATGGCCGGTGATTTGTAAGGTAAAAGTGCTCGAAAATTCTCTTTGGCTATCTTGTCACACTGAAGCAATTCAGAGCCAACTGTTTTGCCCTGCCCAGCCATGGTATACCGCCGGAGGTACGGCGACAATGCGCTCTTCCGCGAGCGGAATGTTCTGTTGGTCTGTTCTATTATCCTTTGGAAGCTAGCATCTTGTCTCCGTGTTCGAAGATGAGTGGACTGGAGTGATGCTTTCCCCAGTCACTTGCCGTTGACTGTAGATAATTAGAAGACAAAGCGCACCAGGTGATTTTTGAAGGACTTGAAATCTGATCGTAATATTGCAGCCTTTATCATTCCAGAACTTTATTGACCAGTCATCACAAGATGAACTTAACGGTGGCGGGTCCTACTGAACGTTTATCATGGTACTTTCCAAAGATTTGCAATTCTAAGTGCATGACGGTTCTATGTCATGGGAAAAATGGACAGGAATTCCGTGACGAACTACGGCAAGTATGTCACCCACACAAATGGGGAGCAATAACAGGCCCAGTAGAGTAGCTTGGATCACTCCACTGTTTAGATCGCTAGTTGTGACAGTGAATCCGTCAAAGTTTGGTACCTGACTGGGCGAGGGAAGGAGTGCCTGCAGCAGATCGACAGTACCCTGTTTTCGGAGCTTTGGTGTCAGAATAATGTGGGATACTCAGTCAGTGGCTTCATAAACGTTGGGAAAATTGCAACCAAAGCTTTACCACTATTGGCGGCCGTTCTAACACGTTTCAAAAGTTCAAATGTCACAAAGGGAAGGCTTTTCGAAAAACTTGCCGAGGTTTATTTATGAGGTGATAATTGAGCCCCCGGTCAGTTGATTCAAATCCTAGAATGATTCCAGAATCCTCCATACGACCGTGATGGGGTTCACAGGTCGGTAGTTGGCCAGGCCTTGCTGTGTTCTCCCTTTGCTAATCAAAATAGTAATCGATGTTTCTCAAGAGGTAGAGTACAGAATAAACCTCTTGAGCAATAAATAGTTCTGACGACTTAACCCATCATCAAGTCCTCCCAATTTAGAAATATCCAATGGTTACTTATCCTATCCATGACTGTAGGACAACTTGATGTTTAAAATTTGGGAGTCAATCTCATCCACAAGGAAAGTAAATGGAGACCGATCGAAAAAATGATAGTAGTATATTGAGAAAGAAGGGTACCTTGTCTTTGGTCAAGGGAGAAGAAAGAATTGTGTTAAATGCTTCTGCCGTTAATTGCTTGATAGGGGTTTACCTGAAAACTCAGCCCTAGAAATTCACCACATGTTTCTCCGAGAATCACTTAAATTTCCTTACAACAAGTCCCTTCTTAAAGAGATCATACCAGCCACTTTGTGAGGGCATCTATTTTACTGGCGAATGGTTCAGGTTCGGTGGTGCCCTTCTTCTTCTCAAAGCTTCTCAGCCTGGTGCAGCATGACTCCAAAACGCCGTAATCCCTTATCCATAATGCCCAACACGTAACGAAAGGGCTACAAAAGACTCATAAGATCAAAATGTTTGATATCCTGCCGGTGTAATCAGGCTTTAATCTAGGCAGAAAATTCTGACCCTCACTCTGCTGCAATCTTTTGTTTCTCCTTGAGAATGCATCCCACTAGGTAGTTAGTCCTTCACTTTCTGTGACTCTAGCCTTCCTAAACCAGCTATGGATTCCCATTTTCGGGCGATAGCTGCTGGCCATCCTGGAAATTACCTCATCTTTCTGGGGAATTCCAGTTTTCTACATTTGTGTTTTTACCTTGCCTAACTTTAAGCTGATCTTATCTGTCTGCTTACTTCACAACCAGTTGTTTTTTTCACTCAATTTGGGTGAGTTTCACCAGTCACTTTTTGCACCTTTCTTGTATGTACTGTATTTTCCGCATTTCCAGATAACATTTGTCTCTACAGCCTCATATTTGGGTGATTGTTTGCAAATGCCTATAATTAATTCAAATCAGAATCGTTTGTACGGCGTTAACGTTTGTCACTTTACTTCGTTAAAACTCCCACCGGCTTTATTCTCCAGTCACTAAATTGTGCGACTGCTTTTAAAATTTGTGAATATTTTATCCCATCAGGTATTACTCTACACCTTGATCATGCTTCCAGGCATACACCTCGACAGCGGTTGACGAATGTACCTGCTGTGTCTTCGGAAACAACGTCCACAACAATGAAACCTCGTGAAAAATGAACCAGATAATAGACGATCAGTTGTTACCTTGACAAGTACTGGCACTGCGACTATTCGCTGGATCGCAAGAGCCGATCGGCACTGGAAGAATGTTATTCAAAACTAAACCAGCCCTTGTCTCAAACAAGAAGACAGGTCGGTTGATGGAAGTTTGTTGTTTGATTGGCACCCAAAGAGTGTGGTTCGGTGAGCACAGAACTCGACCGCTAGAATGGAGCTTAGAGGAAGCCTACTGACCGGGGAAGTAAACGGGCAGCTAGGGCAACCAACAAGTGGCAGGAGAGCAACATGGAAGTTGCCAATATATCACCTTGTGGTAAGATACAAAACTAATCTAACAAACAAATAGATAATTGGAATAATTAAAAATGTGAAAGATTTCGGAGGAACAGAAAATACCATTGTAGTGAAGACCACGATATAGAAGAAGCCGTAACGCCTCTCTAGCAGTAACATTATTATTTTTATTCCAGTATGGATGGAATCGTTTTGAGGTTCCTTGTTCTTACTAGTTTCTTCAGCACCTTGATTTCTTGGAGCTACTTCGAGCACTCATTTTCTGTTATATTATCCAGCTTCCTGAGTACAGTGCTATAGTTTTAGTTACGCAATTTAACTGCAGAAACGTTGATAAATCCCTCTTTCCAGGGTAAACGCTTTGACGTCTGTCTGTCTGTGACTTGCTGTCGATGCGCTTCCCGCATTCAGAGCGACTTAACTAGCTTCACTTCGAGATAGTACCATTAAAAACATGTTTAGAAATAGAAAAAAGTCTAGTTCATTGCTAGCTGGGAATCCGCTTGTAAAATAAAAGTCACCTAGTTTTTGGCTGCCATTCAGGGGAGACGATTTTTTCAAGCTTGCTCTGCGAATTGGCCGAATCGATGCAGCTTGTTATTGAATTTTGTGGCACCAGTAAAGCGGAAGAAAACTATCACATGATCACAGTTGTTATGGCCTTGGCTAATCCTAGCGAAAAGGCCAGAACGTGCACACTGTCACCTCTGGCTTAGAACGTTGCATGATGTATCCATCTTCCGAGGCTGAATGCCTTCATGGTCAGCAGTGGGTCGCACATGGGTGATAGTCATCATGCTTCTGGTGCGTTAAGGTCAGCCCCTACTTGTTTTGGACTCCTGACCAGACGATTAGATTCAGTGTATCAGAGGGTCACATAAAACAGTCTGAATTAGATCGCGGAGATTGTTACATACAACCTAGGGGCCAAAATATTAAACGGAAGCCTCATTAGTGAAAACTGATCAAGAAGTTCCTTCTTCGTCACTATTATTTTCACAACAGGGGTCTCAAGCACCCAGACAGCTGCTAGCGGGCATAGCGCAAAGTAGTCATCGTGTTATATAAACGGATACATTCTTCTTGTACATAGAAATGTTTAGTCAAGTAGACACCGGTTCGATGAATACGCATTGAATGAATAAGGAGGAAGAAGCGAGAAGGTTGGGAGGGGGCTACGAGAAGTGCCTAGTCGTGATCAGGGAATATCTTACTTCACCACTGCTCCAGTTTACGCTCGGAAGCCACTACCTGTAGGAGCAACTCGTTTTGCTTGTCCATTTCAGAAAAAATAGAAGAAAATACTTCCACATGGGGTATTGGCTCAGTTATCATCCATCAGCGAAGAACTGATAAATGGCGTTCGGTCTTCCGCGCTATACCAAACTTATGAAACCTAGTCCCACAACAAACTTTCCTGAATGATACAAAGCGAATGAAAGGAACCGCGACCTTTAAAATCACCAAAAATAGATTGACTAGGTTCGAGAAAATAAACACTAATGGGAGGATACTCATTGCATTGTATACGTTATAAAAGTGCGATCTTTATGGTACAAATACCTAGTCACAAAAATAGTGAAAGAAATACCCACTTAACCGCCATCCGTTTCAGAATGGATTGTTAGGTACGTGCGTGGAAATCCTCCCTAACCGTTGTCATGTACTTGCACTGGTAAGACTGTGCTGTTTACTTTAATGACCCTCGAAGAAGCACAACATGCATCAATCACTACGCTTCAGCATTTGTTTATATTTTGCTTACCTGAAGCAGCATAATTTTGATTCGAACTTGGACCACCGTGACGGTGGTACCTGACATTGACCTTTGCTGAACTCAAGTCCTCGTTGCAAGACGTTGTAGCCGCACAGTTGAGGTTTGTACATATTTATATGCGTATAGCCTGTGAATCCAGTACAGTAGAAACTACGAATCAATCTTGTTCTGGTTTTGAAGTTCGTTCGAATTGGCCACGCGTTACTCACAGTCGGAATAGCCGTCACAATACTCAGTTTGAAGTCTCCATGAGGAAGTCAATCAGAAATGTCAAGGACAGCACAAAGGCAAACCGAAGCTGGACAGGAAGTAACCCGGCAAGTCTCTGGGGTATTTTTGGGTGATAATGATTCCTTAGATATTGCTAGGTCTACTAGTCCCGTCAGAGCAATTTCGTGTACTTCAGCTAGCAATATAGAATTTTAAAGTGATGGTATCTATCGAGTGAGAATAGTTACATTAGAAACCCAGAGTGAAGAGGCTAGGGAAGAAGCCGAATCTGCCAGGACGGATCAACTCCGAAGCCGGGAACTAGAGGTGACTTTGGAGACCACGGAGCTTACGGCCATTCAGCCGAGCAGTTCCGTGGAGCGATTAAAGTCGACTTGTACCAGTGTAACCCACGCTATTGACTTACCAAGAGTGAAATTGTCCCCATTCGACGGGAGCGCGGAGCAGTACTGCAAGTTCAGCAATCAATATGAGAACTTTGTAGAAAGGAGAGCATCCGATCCAGGGCAGAGATTCCTGTATCTTCTACATTAATGTTGTGGAAGAGCCAGGCAGGCAATCGACGGGTGCTCAGTGCTGGATCCCGATAAGTGTTCCACTCAGGCACGTGAAAACCAGAAGGACCTAGTTGGGAAACAATGTTAAATCGTCCGGAATTTGATTGATGGTGTACTATCAGAGGCAAGTCGTTCCAAAAGCGAGTCGGGCTCTCTAGCCAGCCTGATGATAAAAATTCAGAACAGTAGCATCAAAATAAACCACCTAAATTACCGATCGGACCTGAAAGCACTGCGCACAGTGGGGACCATAGTGCGCAGTTTACCCACAGACCCACTGGGTGGATGGGCTGAGAAAGCCAAAGGAATCAGTAGATTTGGGCGAAAAACCACATTTGAAGACCTGACGCAGTTTATAGGTCGTCATGCCCGAATAGTAAACAGTCGTTTCGGCCAACCTAAGCGCGAGACGAGCAAATTACCTAGGATTACGACGCAAAGCTGGGCCAGGGAACCAACTAGAAGCCAACCATGGAAAAACACACACGCATTATCTCGCGAAGGTGAAAACTTGCCGGAGTGTAAAGTTTGTGCAGAGCCTCATAGCTTAGCGGAATGCCCTCGCTTCCGCAAAGTAGAAGTCGACGAACGTTAGGAAATAGCTAAGAGACTGGGCGCGTGCTTCGTCTGTCTCAACGATTCACATCGAGCAGCGATGTGCCGAACGAAACCCAATTGTTGTCAGGATGGATGCCATTGGAAGCGCCATTACCTACTATACAAATGTCGGAATTTGAATGCCAAAGAAACCCCGAAGCCAAGTGTGGTCTGCTCGGTGTCTCACTCCACTAAAAAGCCCATTCGCCTGGGAGTAATAGCAGTTGGCGTAGAAACCCCACTTGTGGTTGTAAGAGCGTTGGCCTTCGTAGATAGTGGCTTGGATACCACTCTGGTGAGGGAGGAGTTTGCAGAGAGATATGGGATCAGAGAGAATCAATCCTCACTGGCGGTGAGCAAGATGAGTAGCACCCAGGTCATCCAATCGACCAAACTGCACCCACAACTGGTTTTCTTGTCCGACAATCATAGAGCAGAAACTTTAGAAGCATTCACCATAAAAGATCTGCCGATGAGAGTATCGCAGTCAGTGCAATCGATTCTGGCTCAGCGATCGCATCGAGGTTGGCAGAATAACGAAATTGATCTGCTGATCGGTTGTTATTAACCGGAGATGCATTGGGTCCTGAATAGAATAATAGGGAGCCAAAAAGCACCCTATGCAGTACGTACTATATTCGGCTGGATTTTAAATGATAGTACAGATGGAAGATGCGGCAAGCAGATCCAAATCAACTGCACCTAGGTGAAAATGGCGGACACTGAACAAGAATTCCAGCAGCTGTATAACGCTGAATTTGCTGACCTGGACATTGACAGAGATGCCTCATCACGAGAAGATAGGTCGGCTCTGAAGATGGTAGCCAGGAAAGCCAAGTAATTAATAGATCGTTTCAAGGTTCCTCTCCCGTGGAGACCCAACATGAAACCTATGCCAAACAGCCGAGAAATGGCTCTGAAAAGATTATGCTTCCTCAAAGTCAGGCTAGTTTGAGAACCACAATCAAGGGTGCCTTTGTGCAGACTAGTGTTTTGTTGAACATAAACCTAATCGAATAATCGCAGGCCGTGGGTGACTTTACCTCCTGCATTTTTTGTCCCATGTATACGGCCTTGGGGTTCTGACTTCACGGATAGGGCGAACGTTGGGGCTGCACTTCTGCAAACATTTCTGGTCGTGATGGTCTCCCTGCACAGAGTGAACCACCGATGAGACACGAACACCGAAAAATGAGAGATTGTCATGAAAAAGTGAGAAAACGTACCCCACTGTTTTGTCTTCCAGGCACACCAGCCTTGTCACCTGACTCTTGTCTCCGAGTTGCAGTGTTGCTACGAATTGACTGGTGTGGTTGACCTATTCCCAGCGCCACTTGTTACATGTGGTCCATGTTTCGGCCGGGGCTTGGGAGATGTGGTCGCCCACCAAAAGCAGCTCCGCCTTCTCTGACAGCTATATACATGACTGTGATAAAACCGTAAAAAATGATAACGTCTAAAATAGTGTGGATCGTTCTTGGAGAGCCGCTTGCTGGATGACAATGGTTGTGTATCGTGCCACCTCCCTACCTGAAGCAGGCCCTCGTGCCGCCTATCATGAGTACCGAATGTGGACCGTAAGAATTCGCTTCCCTGACGAAAACTCGGACTCATCTGATTTCCACCTCTCATGGCTCTCCAAAACCAGTCCTCACATCGGTGTTGTCCTGCCTGGCAATGAAACAATGGCGAAAAAGTTACCACGATAATGATGCAATAAAATCCACATCTGATTTCCTTGCTCACACTCGAGTATAATCTCAGTACGATAGCACCATCGAGTAAGAGCATAGATGAACTCACGGTAAAATTTCTCGGCACGTGACCCATTGCCTCTAACGCATCACCACTTGCACCCCAATAGTTTCTTCTACTTTAAGGCGCCCCAGAAACTACTCAGTATAGACTAAACACTATACCGGAAGAGACAGTAACAGTATAGCGCTACGCTAACAGTGTGCCAGTCCCATTCGCCCACAGTCTGTTGTTTCAAACCTATCTTATCGCCCCGCTGCCAAACTGCGTTCCGCGTAAGCAAACGGTATTGAGGGTTATCATTTGTAACTATTCTAAACCGTGAAGCCCCAGGTCTTTTAATAGTATCCGGGCGCTGCCTTGCCAAAGTGTGAATCTGTGAACTGAACTGAACTGAACTGAACTGAACTGAACTGACCTAAAGTGCGCCGCGGGTTTTGAGTTTTTCGGCACGGCGTTGTGCGTAGGGTACACACACATGCGGTAGCCTTTGGTTCTTGTATAGACACTCCATGAATCTGTCGGCACCAAAGATCAAACTTCCTCTACTCAATGGTCACCTGATATGTGGTTTGTGCGGTGGCTACTTGATCGACGCCACTGTTCTCACTGAGTGTGTCCACGTTTTCTGTCGTAGCTGCATCCTGAAATATCTCACCGAGCACAAGATCTGCCCTCTGTGCCAAAGCCTAATTCAGGAAACTCGTCCAGGACAGGCACTAAGACCAGATGTGGCTCTTCAGCGGGTGGTGTACAAGTTAGTTCCGGGACTCCTTCGCACAGAAATGCAGCGTTTGATGGATTTTTATTCTTCCGCATTTTCGGAGGGTGCAGAGGATGATGATAAATTATTTTCCGCGCAAATCAATAAAAGGGAAACGTTCTCTAATCTCAGGCTAGATCTAAATGCAGATTTCTGTCAAACCCCACTACCTACTGCATTGGCAACGCGTTCACTGTCCAGAATTCCTTCCGCCCTGCCCGCATCTCCCCGTGTCCGTGGTTCCATCTCCCCGATGAACAAAGTTCCTAATTCTTTTGCCTTTCTAATTAGCGAGACGGAGTATTTGAGCATTTCGCTGACCCCACTAGATTGTGCATTCGATCATGACTCCCTCGTATCACCTAAATCGGACAAATTCACCCATCCTAACTCGTCGATTTCTACCAATCCTGATGTTTCGTTCAAATTAGATCGTACTGTACACAATTCACCGGTCACTGTAACCGCAACCACTGTAACAACAACCGATTTAGACAGGAAACAGAGCATCCATCTTCTATGCCCAGCAGTAGTAACCGTGGGCACACTGCACCATCTGCTCTTGGCCAAGTATCAACTGGACCCAGTCCGTCAAATTGTGGATATCTATCTGGATGATGAGTGCCTGGAACCGTCGCACAGTTTGCGTGAAGTCGCTTTTTTGTACGCATTTCCGGCCCGAAAACAACGCATGCGTCTCGTTTTCACATTCGCCGAGGCCTGTTTCGCTTGGTGGGGTCGACCAATGCCTCGTCTGGAACGCCCGAAGCAGAAAGAATCTGTTCCAAACGGATGGTCTCACGCACGTCATCGGCGTAATTCATGCTCTCCGGAAGAAACGTTGTGGAATCATGCACGTGATAGTCGTGTTCGCTGGAAAAGCGGTGAGCATTTCGACCTGGTCCATTCGACCCAATCAAGCGCAAAATGCAGTTCGTTGTAGAATTATGCATTTCCAAGCAGGGTGCAAACTAAGCTCTATTTTTATTCTCACCGTTGTCATGCTGACCTCTCTCTATCCGTCTCTTCCTAATGTCCCTACTGAACTCGACCCTGATAGTTGCCTGTTATTTCCTCGGTATCTAATGGCCTTGTGCACTGACTATCCGCCCATAGAACTTCACTGTGTATGCAGAGTTCATTCGGTCGATGTACATATGTATAATTTCCAGTTTCCTTACTGAACCCGAGTCATGCATTTCAACCCCTCTATCTCCACAGCTTCCCTGAGTCCGTATGTGTAGGCATACAGACCCGACTAGACGTGCGCAAAACGTTCTACCCAGCCAGGGCTGTGTTACTCTCATTCCCACTTTATACTGCCCATATATCTCGGGTTGTTTGTCTGGTATTTTCAATCAAAATTTTACTTGTCTCCCAAGGAGTGGCCCACTGTCTTTCATACTTCGTCCATTTCCGATCATGTAGCAGTTTTATTCTCTCCCACCACCTATCTTTCGAAGTCTTTGGCATATGCGTCTCCAGCTGTACATCGTTACCTGCCATTCTTAACATAAGTTACTTACTAGTCTCCACTCGACACACATTTGACATCCTCTCATATTCAGTTTGTCAGAGGTCTGTGTTGAGTGGGAAACCCATTGATTTCAATCTAATCTTTGAAGTTCAGCCTTTTTCGAACCTTCCCATGTTTACTCAAACGAAGGTAAATTCTATTCTGTCACGTCTCCTCTCCTGATCCTTTAGGTTCTCACGCACGCACAAATCCAGACCGTACCCCCTTATTCTATTCTATTATTTGATGAATGTAACGGTTTGTGCAAGATATCCCGACCAGATTTGAAAAAAAAAAAAATTCCGTTGAAATGCATACACAGTTGCCAGGCGACATTCATAGCCTGTACCAGTATAGCTCAAATCTACGTCGAGCCTATTTTACCCAGAATGTGGAGTAGGTGCCACTGACTGCTCAAATGAAACTAAATCCATGCCCCACTTGCATAAACCTAACCAGTTCATTATTATTGTCTTCACATAATATCATAACCCATAGCTAGAACCACGTCCAAACGGCAATCCCCCTTTATTTCAGGTTTGCTGTCTCCAACTATCTCAGTCGCCAAACCAGATAACCAAAGATGCCACCTGGACTCGTACCTACGGGGACCCAAGTGGAACCTACCATAGCAACGGGGAGCGAAATCAAGCCACCCGACAAAAAATACTCCCAACCGCTTATCAGATCGTTCGGAGTTTTCTAATGCAACCAACACAAATTCCAGTTCTTGCCCATCTTGCTAATATACCTCCACACTCGGCTAGTTGGCGGACATATACTTTGCCCTGCCAGACGAAACATACCCATAAAATGATGTACATTACCAGAAATGATGCTGAATGACTTTGAAGCCAAATGCTTCAACATACACGTATACATATATATTTGTCAGTGAAACAGCATATTAACTCCCAAGTCCATGCGGAGATTTTCCACTTCAGTATCCGTTACCACAGCTTATCTTTCCCTCGAACCGTAGCCGGCTGGAAATTGACGCTCCACTTCTCGAGGACCCTCCAGTTGCGCTTTCTCATTTCTGAATGGTACGTGCTACTAATCCTGAATTTAAACTCACCTTTTTATGGACTGTTGTTCCTTTCACATTCACCAGTGTTCCCAAGCCCATTTTCACAAAATTGGTCTCATGTCTCCCTGATTCAAAACCCATTCCGTTTATTGAACCCCCGGTGAATCCGTCATTCGGGGTTTGTATCAGCTTCATGGATCGCAATCCTCTTTGCATGCACCGATTTTTCCAAGTACACTTTAAAAATATTTCAATTTTTTATTCTTTCCTTTTCTTCTTGTTCAGAAATTACTCCGTTCGCAGAACCTCAGTAGGCCTCTGTTTTCTTTGGTTTGTATCATTCTCGTTCATAATGCATCCTTGGCACAGAGTCAACGATTTTTTCAATATCCCCACCCCGCACCACCGCCCAGCCTGGATTCGAATCTGGTTCGAAATTGCCCCGCAAACCATTGTTAGAATGACCCATTCCAAATGTTGCTGGCTGTGTTTTTCTATCGCCGATACTCTTCACTTTTGAACTTAGAATTTGTGAATATTTCATCTTGTTGGGTAATGATTTACACCATAATCATGCGCTAGCGCACGTTTCTTGGCCATAGCCGGGAAATATACCAATATTATTATTATCGTCATTATTATTATACTTATGGCGCACGTATATTCGAGTGCCGTAGAGATAGGTATCAGGTGGGGAGTCCGGCACAAAGTAGAGGGGACGGCACGCAAAGAGCGCATCTTGGCATCTATAGGCTGATATTGCAGTGGATTTGTACGACGGCCAGTTCACAGGAACAGAGGATGTTTTCCAAGGCGGAGGCCAGATTTGGTGAGTGAAGCCACCGCTGAATCAGCTCGAATTGGTTTACCATGGGACATTTGGATGAATGAAGGGTTTGAAGGAAAATTAGGTAGAATGTTGAACCTATTCCCCTGGATTGCGAGTAGCCTACCAGCTAGGGAAACAGAGGGGGATTTAGAGTTGAGGGTGTGCACAACAGGTGATGCGGTGGGAGAGCAAGTTTATAGTTGCGGTCTTTTACTTAGTGGCACTAAAAGAGGAGGTACTTATATGTCTTGATCAACAGCAATGGGACCATATTTAGAAGAGTCCATGGCGGAAGCAGGTGAGGGGGAGCGGACCATGAGAAGAAAAAGCGGTAAAATCTTGTGAAGATAAAACCGTTGGGGGTGAGAAGAAGCAATAGGGTGATTGGCTGCTAGTGCCGGAAGCTTGCGATCATTAGGCCTCATGCTCGTAGGGAATGTCGGGATAGATCTATTAATTTCTCTCTGGCGAAGGATTTTGTCTCCAGCTATTTTTAAGTATTTATAGGGGAATAAGTAGCTATAGTGCCACGCATTTTTATGAACTCATTGACGGACAGGTCATCTACCAACCGCATCAAGAATGGAGAGTTGGGGCTCTGAAAGCGCTTAGGCAGTCTTGATGTTTGGCAAAGAAGATGGGCCGTATCACACGCATTCAACAACGCGGGCTTGATCAGCTCGGGATTTTGAAAACTGCATTACAAGGGGTTTCCATTCTTAAGACAAGCTCGGAGGTCACAGAGGTAATAAAAAGGCTAGTCAATACTGGGTCCTTGGGGGTGAAATTTTCAGTGATGCTCGATAGAAAGGCGAGTTTAGATACAGCGTCATCCGACTCTAGAATCTGCGACTTTATATCTGAAGTGCTTTGATCGACTAGTACCATTGTTTCCGTCGTCAAGCCTACAAAGTCAGAGAAGTGAATCCGGAGTTTTTTCAAGGCCTAGGGTGGTTAGAACGAGCCTTTTTCTCTAGTAACCGGAATATGAAAGAATGGGGTATTGTTGAGAGGCTTATTTCTATGCGTGGCGTTTTGAAATGTCAAGGAGACGCTGTGAGTGGAGTACAACAGTAAATACCTACTAAATACAAGGTAGAATTCACTGGGGAGGAAAATTCCCTAAATTTTCACCTGGGTCATAGAAGCGCTTCTCAGAGGCAGCAATCTTCAGTGTGATTCAAGAGAGCTGAGTAAAATCTATACGGACAGCAGCAAGTAGAACGAACCGGAAAGTGATGGTATGCTTACTGATAGTGTAGACAGATGTATGCACACCAGGATTATTGAGGACCGTCCAGATGAACATAACCATGGGTACAAATGGGACGCTGAAATCTTCTGAGAGTCAGGATCATGTAGTGGGATTTGACTGAACCACCTAGATTACTACTGAATACAGGGGACTAAACATAGGGAGACTAAAAGCACGGCGAATTAACTGACAGAAAGAAAGGGAATTTGAAATCCGTTGTTTTACATGAAAAAGAGCGGATTATCAATCAGGATCGTGTTAAGCGGTGGTATATTGCGGAGGTAGATAGAGATTAGAATAAGAGGTCCGATGTGTAACAAGGAAGGTGCGTCTCAAATTTAGGAAGAAGGCTCAGTTATCGAGATTGGTTGAAGAGTTCGATGCATGATAGCTATGAGTTACAGATGTGTCGGAAAATCAACACACATCAGGAGAGAGGACGAAGTGATGACAAAGTAAATGGCTGAAGAAAACCCGGGAAACTCAGAGCGGTTAAAATTTCAAAAGAGCCAATGGAACGTGAGTTATCGTCGCAGAGATGAAGTTGATGAGTGAAACCAGCCCGGGTGTAGAAATAATGCGACGGCAATGCCGAGTCGTGTGGGAAGAAATAAATATAGGAACGATCAAGAAGTGCAAATAATGGTAGATTGGATAGTTCAAAGTCACATGAGAGAATCAAGGTATATCATTGTCTTTGACAAGAGGAACTTGGTGAGTCAACGGAGAATTGGCGAAGAAATAGCCCATCCAGGGTGCATAAACGATGACAGCCGTGAGATTCAGAATTTCAGGGAGAGGTCAAGCAGATGAATCAACGACTAGAGCAGGTGAGAGTTTATCGAATAGGCCGTCTTACTTCAAGTTTGTCATGTGATGACTGTCACCGAATAGAGAGGGAGCATCAGAAAATGGACTTACACTTGGATAGAGGCAGGAAGATAACGGACAGTGAATAGCCGGGGGGAAGCAGACTGAATATAAATCCTACATATGCTATAAAGTGAGGGCTGTTAGCGAAGAGATGGAATGTGGATGGGAAAAGGACCTGGGTGCAAAAGTGCAACGACAGCGGTGGAGAGTGGTGTTAAAGATGAAAAAAATGTCTGACCGGAGATTGCGGGTATTAGTAGACTGAAAGTTTCAAAATCGGATGGGAAAATCATAACACGTACTTTTCTTTGACAGGTGAGGCTTCGTGAACGAACAAAAGAGTTGCAGAGGGATATACCGGTCTATGTTTCAGAAACGGTGGCGGCCGCAGCAAGCAATACATAAATGAGGAGAGATAGAAGAAATGGTCAAATGTTACTTGTACGTTTGTGCGAAACCACTCACTTCATTGCTGGAGCATCACGTGATGACGGAGAAGAATCACAATAATAGCATCAAGACAGGTGAACATGCGGTGGTGAAAAGAGCGAATGGAAATGTTAGTAGTTGGATTTAGACGACGGATCTGGGCAGGATTGTGCTCGCAGGCACTTGGGTGGACGGAGTGAGCAAGAAGACCCGGAAGAAGACGGGAGCGCAAGGCAGGTTCCAGGGAGTTTGAGAAACCCGAGCACCGAACAGTTGATTGAGAGGTTTATGGACAACGAATATATTTAAGGTTGAATAAAAGATGTAGAAGATGAATTATGACATGAATAACATGACTAAGAATGGGACTGATGGTCATTGTTGTAAGGCATCGGAAAAGAAGACAAGAAGAAACAAGCCAAGGGGTTAGACGAGGGGTGTAAGAACGCGATCAATTATCTGCGTGAGCAAGTGGTAGCGTCTGCAGATTATGGGCAAGGAGTGATTAAACGAGATACGGGTAGAAGAGAAAAGTTAATATTTTATGGAGTGGACAGAGTAAGTGAATCAAACAATAAAGCCATAATGTAACGAAAACCATGACGACGGGAAACGATAACAGTACTGACAAGTAGGGTAAGTGTGCATACAGTGGCGAGGAGGTGACTATGGTAAGCTATCGGAATGGTGGTTAAATGGTAAGATGAATAAAGCCGCTTGCAATCGGAAACCGTAGCTATTATATACGAGGCTGACCGTAGGCTGGACACCGGACCCGATGTACCTTTGAAATGGACACAGGAGTTGCGACCCACCAGCCTAAAGGTGCCTGCACATCGACACGGGCAACACGCGCGCTCGATAAGCCCCGGCCAAAGCGGAGAGTCTAACCGCGCCCGCTTCTTTATGATAAGCATCGGCGAATGATGGTTGTTTTGCGTAGGAACATGTGGTAAAGGACTGAACAGTGATATTCAAGAAGAAGGCAAGTCGGTGGAACCTCGGAGGGCGGAAAAAGATGAACCCATGGCTGGGTGACGGGCGTGCAGCGGACTGACTATCAGCAGCAAGAAATACGGCTGGGGCCGGCGCGGAAACCAGAAAAATGGAATGACAGGAGATTCCTGAAGCATGGGCACCGAAATGAAAAGAAGAGAAACTCTTCCTGAGAGGCTTTCAGCTGAAGAGCAGTGGTCAGCGGCAATAACAGAGTAAAGAATTTTTGAAGCCTTGGATTCCCAGAGTACTCGAGGGAACAGCCTAAAACAGACCGGTGCGGAAGTATGAACTCTATAGCGAATGAAGGTCAGCAAAAAGAAGACCATCAAGGAGGTCGTTTAAGGGGAAGAAGGTCCACAGGAGAAGAGGAGGTAATTATGGATGTCTTCAGGTTTGGTAGTAGGTGGGGATGAAAACGTGAGTCATTGAAAGATTATGGTAGTGCACATAAAAATGGGGAAGTGAGATCAGAAAGTAGAGCCTATCTCAGACGTTAGGACAACGGAGACAAAAGTGGCCAGCTAAAAGGACAGCATATAGAACGGTAATGCGGATCAGAACTGCAAGCATGGAAGCAAGCAACCAGAAAATACTGCTTGCAGAGAGGAGTAGTCTTGAAGTCCTGAGGTTGTACCCAGTCAACAAATGGGCCAGGAACAGGCCACAAATCGGCACCAAAGCGACCCCAATAGGGTCCCTAAAGGACCCCAAAGAGGACACCGTGTAACAAAATAAGATTTTCTCGCCCTCGATGGAGTGGCAGCGACCTATGTTCGATTGTTGCAATCCAAAGAAATTAACCCATTTTGTTTTGTCCCCGGGTACTGTTTCTAATCGGATGCCACGAATGGACCACTGAAAACTAAAGACTCTGGCTCCCAGCTTTCATTTGGTGGGCGTAAAAGGTGAAGTGTCCCTGTTCTGTCAGTAAACCCCAAAAACCGACTCCAAAACGAACCCCTTTAGGATGAGCCCCACTTAGCCCGGCAAGAAGGTGCAACAAAATAGTTTATAACGTTATACTCCTATTAAAGAAAATAATGTAAAAATAAGTGGAAATCTACAAAAATATATCCAGTGCTTCAATTTCCTCCTGCATGGAATGGCCTGTCAATTGTCGATTGTTCAGCCATATCTTGATTTTCAAGCATCCGAACGGAAAACGGTGAGCACACATTGTACAGGATAATAGTTGTAATAGTGCTATCAGGAGTATAGTCGAAAAGCTGTTATTTTGAGGTCCCATCATTAAGGTTGCTGGTCACCCCGTCATCATTGCACCGTAGAGCCGCTTCGCGATACAGCTTGATTATGCTCTCCAACGGCCGCTTTTTTTCACTTGTCATTGATGTGGTTGCACCAGGGTAGTTTTGTCAACAAGTGAAATCTATTGAATAAATGTTTCAAAAGACCATTCTCATCTAGCCTGAGGGATCACACTTTTGGTCCCGACGGGATAGTTTTCCATGAGACCCCTTTCATGCTGAGTTGGGCCGTGACTGACTTTGCCATCAGCTGACCCAAAGTGCCTCTGATGCCATCCCCAAAGTTGGCTCCAAACACGCCTTGTAAAAACCTCGCCTTAAAACCTGGCGACCCAACTAGACTTCAATTTACCGCTTAGAAAGAAGGAATCATTCATGTGGAGCCCTTTCAAAAGCTGGAATTCATTACCACTGTCTACTGAAAAGCCTCACTGAGATACCTTATTGGAAGATGGGTTGGACAGTTGGTGGCCTAAGGCTGGCTGTTCATTCCTTATCTCACGGGGAGTATGAGGTTTGCTTTGAATAATAAACTGAATTCATAACTAACCCATAATTTTTTCCGCTGTACTAGCTACGCTGATCTTGAATGTTTCGCTAGGAATTTACTGAAGGACAGTACTCTCTAGGGCGCAGTTGTGGTTCTGTAATGTGGACACTTGCAATTGAGTACAAAGACCTCACTAAGACTGTTTGCTTATGGGGCTGACAGTGGGAGTCGAAGTCAAATTTCTATCTTTGGATACGCACTTATATGATACATGAAACAAGATAAAATTGATGCAAATTACCCCAAATGTGTGAATGACATTGGTAGGTTATCAAGTGTCATTTGGGGCGCTCTAACTTTAGGGCCTTTTCATAGTCACGTTAGAAAATGTTTTGGAGAGGTAAACAATATGATCATACCGACGAACCGATGAGCTTTCATCCTGTGCTTCTCCGAGTTGGCCAGTGGTGAGCTACCTTCCCTCACCCGGGGCTGAGCTCGGGAAGCTCCTACAGAAGGCCGGAGCACGTGTTCTCCATTCACCATTGGCTGTTATTTCACCACTGCCAAAGTACTGTCCTGCAAGAACTCAACAGGAACGAATATCTTTAAAGTATAAGGTTTTATTAGTTAAATATCATGACCAAAAGTGAAAAGCCAACCGCGAACGGGGGGACAGTACCGCATGTTCTCGGTACGGTATAAGTAAACCCCTACACCGTATGGCGTTCACGAGGCAACCATGGGCATCTTCCAGTAGCCGTTCACGCGGAAATATCTTCAACTGTGACAGAGATGGTAGACATGTGAAAAAGGTCCCAAGAGCTTGTAAACGGTGTAAGGCACGGTCCGGTCAAAGATATTCACAATTTTAAGGGCTGATTTCTCATCAACACCATAACCTGGCAATTGGGTGGCCTACACGTTGTTATGAATTCTCAGAGCCTTCTCATGTAGACCACGTCAGGTGGCCGCACAAGCCAGAGTACCATCGCAAAAAGAAGTATCCGCGTGCATCGTTGCTTTGGCTGCGCGTTCCATCGATCACCGGAATATGTGTTTCACAGCCGTGTTCTGGCTAATGGCATACTCACGTATTGTTTGCTAGTAGGATTCGAAAGGAAAGGCTGAAAAGCTGTCAAAATGGCCACGAATTCCTACGTCCTCACAGATGTGAACCCAAGCATGGACTTTGAAGACGGCCACCTTTTCTCCGTGAAGCTTCACAAACCCCCGAGCCATAAACTAGGAGTGTACTTCGATGAAATCAGTATAGACTTGACGCCACTTCCCTCTGCACAATATACATTCAAACAGTAAAAAGCTGAGGAGGTTATCGTATTGGTCTGCTGGACGGACATCTTTAAGAACAACAGGTCCAGTGTACAGGAGAAACGACCGATGCTCAGAAGCCTCCCAGTATTAAAGATCTTCAAGCGTTCGTCAAACACGGGGAAATTCACAAGCACAGCCGAATTAGAGAAAAATTCTCACTGATGCCTAGCTGTTTGTGAGCAAATAGTGGGGCCCCCTTCATCTAATGAAACTCACTCCACAGGCCCAAAATTTTATTCACAATCGCAAGACAACATATGCGTGAGATCTGTTGGGAAAGCGGTTAGCATATCAATAGTCAACTGTCCAAACGGTGAGTCGCCTACGTGATATTCTTTCTGTCTTCGGGACTGGAAGTCCGCATGAATCCTGGAGCTTACCCTGAATGGCAGAAACACGAGTCATTTACATACGCTACCACCTTGTTTCGCTCACCCTGGGCAGCTATAGTAGTCACTGGGGTATTTATTATGCCTTATCATAGCTCATCACTCATCCGTGAGCACGCTGGATGGTACTGGGGGGAAACGTTTATCAGCTTGTGAAGTAAAAATTATGGCGGCAAGGATCGTTCTTAGCCCGCTGGTGCAGTCCGCCACGAGTTCTTTCACTTCCGCAGGTTTGCTCCTTCCTCGGTAAAGGTGCACCAGAAAAACCCGTGACATGTGTTTCAGAGACCAGGCCAAAATAAGCCACGGCTGCTGCGACGATCCACGAAACAGGGCCAACTCATCCGCTTCCAGCAGAACTGTGATCTGTTTTGCTGTAGGTACACGTAAAAGATACTGCACACCGTAGGCCTTCATCCAACCCAAAGTGCACGTATTTACCACTTCCAACGGGCCTCTCCTTTGTGAGATGCAGTGAGCCTAACAAGGTACGCGGATCAGCCGGCAACTCTGGATGAATCTGCTCATATTTTTGAAATGTATCCCTCACATTTTTCAAGGAAAATTGCGTTCGTACTGCTGCTTGCCTTGCAACAGAAGTTGCTGACAGGCAGAGAATAAGATCTTATGCAGAAAATAGAGTATTTACATAAAAAGAAAATCCATTGGAACTCATAGTGGTGATACACAGGCTTTCTGAACAGATTTCTGCGACGGATTCTTAAAATCTTTGCTGCGTTACGCCGAATAAACAACCAGTGGAGCAAAAGGTTCTTCCCAACAATGATTCATTTGTGGCCCCGCTAGTCATACAGTCAATTCCTCTATTTTGCCCGGTATTTGCCATGCTGTTTCACTTGCTCTTATTGTTTGCTCAAAATTAAAATACTACTGAAAGTTTGAGGTGATCTCTCGGGCTTTCAGTGCAGTGGAAACACCGGACCAACAATCACGACTTTTGAAAATTGTTCGACTGCTTGTAAAGGTAGCTGATGTTCTGAACTACGTGATTACTTTGGAACTAGAGAAGTGACATTTTCACTCATCGTGTTGATCTATCTTTCAACAGCTGATTGGCCTAAGGTCCTGTTTTCATCGCTGTGGCTCCCATGGCTTCTTTTTCGCTTCTCTTAATCGTAGCTCCTAAGTGTCCACGAACATACCTACTTCTTAAATGTCGTCTCGTGGCAAAACATAATCGCTCTGAATAAGAAAGTGTAATTCTATAAGACATTTGAAGTTCAACCCATCTAGCACGATAACTATTTCCACGATCAAAACCAGTGCGGAAGTCTGTTAGCATCAGCGCACGCAAGACTACATCAGTATCTATCCACATTCAAAAAAAGCATCACATGGGTCCTTACGAACGAAATTTATGTGAATAACACCCCAATATTGACCTACAAAACGAGAAACAGTATTCTGCAGAAAGACTTGCGGTCAGCGGTGAACTTTCAACGACCCACTTGGCAGGCCTCATCATAACAAACTGACACAAAAAGTGACTACAACAGAAAGTCACAGGATAATACTTGGTTACAGCGAATAAAACCGGAGACTAACTTCTTCAAAGATCATTTTGCAAGAAAAACGTCAATAAAACCAACAGAAACCACGAAAAAGGAAAAAACGGTGTAAAACACCCTATGAAATAGCACCTTGGAAGGACAAAAATTTATATTGGGGTAAAATTCGGCCATCTCAAAGAACTGAAGAAAATGTTTTCAAGTGGGAGGGGATATTAAAAACAGCCTCCCCCTCAAAAAAACCATTTTGATGCTTGTTGACAACCCCGTGCGCTGACTGGGAATCGGGTACAAGGCCCAAGCCCCAAATGTTCCCGGATCTTTTGATTATCTTGTGACCTGAATGTCACCAGCAGGCTGAAAGATAGTTAATTGGATAAGATAGTGGCTGACAAGTGAGAAAGGGTTCATAATACGAGTCTTAACTGAGCCTTGCATCTGGTATTGCCGGCAAACTGGAAGGTAGATCACCGGACGGTAGGAGAAAGTTCAGCGGTGCGGCAGCCCGTTCAGCTTGAGTGGCACGGAAGATTCTGTCGTGGGAATTCCGTCAAACACTGAACAACTAGAACGTTGAACCGCGCTAGGAGGTATAAGTGGGCCGACTTGACCATAAACCATAAAGTTGGGCGAATAAACGGTTTTGCTGGTATGCGAAAGGGGAGTTAGCCCGAGAAGCCTGAGACAGAGTTTGGTCCTGTACAGCATTTCTAAGCTCAACTGGCTGGTGCATATAAGAGCCATAAAGTCCCTCCATCCGGAGCAATCGAATTTTACCTTGCCAACTTGCGCCGCAACAGGTAAAGGTTGAGATAACGGCGCCAAAGGCTTGTGAAACCTGTTAAACCCTTGGATGAAGATAAACACTTTGATGAAACACTTCGACCCCAGTGACAAAGCCATTCCGCTCGGTCGGTGAAGGAAAAATTCCGATATTACTTCATGAGGGAAAAATAGAAACTGACCGGGCTGCCTCAACTCTTCTGACGAGCCAGTAGAAAAAACCTCTCGGAGGGGCTCAATGGGGACAATAAAAGCCACCTCAGCATAGAAGAGGTCCACAGTCCTGATGTGAATAATTCAGCCCAAAAAAGTTGTCAAGCGGCCGGCTCAACCGGTAAGTAAATCTGTTTGTCATGAAAGGTTTGTTTATACAAATCCGACATTTCGGTCATCAGTTAAATTTCACTGTCTCTAACTGGTTCGGTGGATTGCCCAAAACTGATTCCTGATTTTTCCCCTGTCGACCATTTTCATCAAGGTAAAACCCCACCGACAAACTGTTCTACTGAATAGACTCGTCCGGATATTTACGCGAAAGAAGAAAGAGATTGTCGGCACGTTGACTTGTTACTAAAGAAGGTTGAACGTAGCCAAAGCATTAAGTGGACATCCACCGCTTGTCATTTCACAATATTTGCGAAAACTTGTACCCGTTCAGCATGTCGGACATCCGCAGACGAAGCTACCACTGCTCATTGAGGTGTGGAGGCCAATTTTTTGGTCTTCAAGACAGTTGGTGATACACTTCTGGGTACGGAACTTCTGTTACAACACACTTTAAAGGGACGGTCGCCGGTTGCACTTCGAGTAGGTAAAACGGACCGGACTTGCAGTTCCATCGTGCCCATTTCCTCGTCAGCATTTCCGACATTCGCCGATACCAAGGCTTTCCTCGTTTTCTTCTGGGCTTCATAAAATTTGCATCTCTTGATCCTTTCGCTGCATATCATTCACGTATTTTGATCCCCTGCAGAATTTCAATCTCACTTCGTCCTTGACGCTCGCCAGTTTTGACTTGCTGCAGTATTTTTTACTCGCCTGACCTACCGTTCCGTTTTGAAATCTGGGCCCTTTCTTCACCAGTGCCATTTATTCGAGCTGTTTTGACACGCAAGTTACAGTTAGTTATTGCATTTTGACACGTTCGGATATAGCCATCAAATGATTATCACTGCTTATTCCGGCTTTCGATTGAAAGATCTTGCCATTTTTCGAAGGTCTGTTGAAAATCATTACAAGGTCCAGTCAGATCCTCATTTTCAATGTGATCCATTTCGTTACAGCAAAGCATTATTGACTTTTGCAGTTGGATTTAACCGTTATCGGACGGGAATCGATTTTCCTATTTCCCAAGTGTTTATTATCCTTGAGTATTGGCCTCACCTTGCAACTGTAGGTCATTGTTGGACGAATAGCGACCAGAAATACAGGGACATTGGTCCGGAAGCTGAATTCATTCCGAGCCCAGAGAGCGCAAAGGTGGAAAAACTCCATGCTGGCATTGCCACTCTGCAACCTGAATTTGTCTCTGGCTAGATCCTTTGGGAGAATCTTGGATTCCAGATACCTGAATGGCTAGAAGTGCCCAATTCGTTTGCCATTCATCCGTATCGGGAGAATGGATAGCGTAAAGTTTGTCGAAAGGATCCTCGTCTTCGACGTTTTGACCCCTAGTCCCATGAAATATGCAAATGATTCTACACCCTTTAGGCAGCTGGGCTGTCTCCAACGCTGACGACGTCATCTGTGAATTGTGAAGCAGCGAGGGAAGCATCGGTGCTCAGCTAAATCAATGGTGTCATTGCACAGCACTGGAAACAAAGGACAGCCTTACCTAACACCGGACTTGTGGGAGAGGCCACTGGACTCCTGTCCGCAAACGCGTATTCTCGCGTGCATATTAGCGAAGTGAGACTTTATGAGGCTGGAAGTCCCTTGGGAATTCCGTCAGCACGCAGTATGATCCATAAAAATTCGCTATCATCTGAGTCAAATTCCACCCGAAGATCGATAAAATCAAGTTCCGTCGTTTGCTGACTTTTGTGCCGATGTTCTTATACTCGGCTGAGGGAGAATATCCGCTCCACACACCATCCAACACGGCAAGAGTCCCCTTGGTTGGGTTGGGGGCTTGCTTCCCGCACAGCTGAGAAAAGATTCAATAAAAGCACGGAGAATACCTCGGGCCCCAAGTCAATGAAAATCATGCCAAGGGGGCGTGCGCACACTGTCCTGCCGCACTTCATCGGAAGAGGAAGTAATATCGAAGTTCCCCAATCCGCTGGAGATCGTTCTTTTCCCTAGATCAAGCAAAACAAGGCGTGCAGTGGCTCGAGCAGTGTCAAAAGGCGTGACTTGTTTTCAGTTGGATGCCATTTTAACCAGGGGATTTCCGGTTCCTCAGTTTGTGTACCATATCGGTGATATCATCCCGCATTGCACAGTTGTTAGTAACATCACGGACCTCGTTCCGGATTGCCTCCCGGCAGCATCGCGGGGGAGGGATCCTGCAAATGTCACCTACTGGACGCAGTACGGAATGGATGGGACAGCTTTGAGAAGTCACCGCAATGAGATGCAGTCTCCATGATTTCCGTGATTTTGGCCCAACAGTTGTTATGGTCACTCTTGACCTAAAGAGTGACTATTTCTTGGATATCACGGAAGTCCAGGAGACCATTTAGGCGGGCCTCCTCCATCTTTTCGGTTTTTTAAAATATAATATTGGTTTATTTCTCGGCCATGGTCGAGAGGCACGCGCTAACTCATGATCATGGTGTAACATGTTACTCAATAAGGTGAAATATTCACAAAATTCTAAGTATGAAAGTCGAGAGTATCAGAGATGGTAAAACATAGACAGCAACAGTTTGAATGGATCATTCTGATAATGGTTTGCGCTGCAGTTTTGAGCCAGTTTCAAATCCGGGCTAGGCAGTGGTGCGCGGTGGAGGTGTCGAAGAAATCGTTAACGCAGTGCTAAGGAGGCATTATGAACAAGAATGATGCAAGCCAAGGAAACCGGAGGCCAACTAAGGTTCTGCAGATGGAGTAAATTTCTAACAAGAAGAAGAGGGGGAAAATCGACGCATGCGAAGAGGATAGCGATCCAGGAAGACAATGCAGACCCTGAATGACGGATTTACCGGAGTTTGAGAAACGGAATGAGCTATGAATCAAGGGGAAATGAGGCCAATTTCGTGAAAGTGAACTGGTGGATGTGGGAGAAACAGCAGTCCATAAAAAGGTAAGTTTAGATTCAAGGCCAATAACATGTACTATTCAGAAATAAGAAGGCGCAACTGGAAGGTTCTCGAGAAGTGCAGAGTCAATTTCCAGCCGGCTACGGTTCGGAGGAAGGATAACCTGTGGTAACGGATAATAAAGTGGGCAAATCTCCTCATGGACTTCAGCGTTATTATGCTGTTTCACTGACAAATATATGTATGTGTTGATGCATTTGCCTTCAGTGTTATTCAGCGTCATTTCTGGCAATGTACGGCCTCGAATGCCTAAGTTTCGTCTGGCAGGGCACAGTATGTGTCGGTCGATCAGCCGAGTGTGGTTGTATATTAGCGGCATGTGCGTGAACTGGAATTCGTGTTCGTTGCGTTAGAAAACGCTGAACGATCTGATAAGCAATTAGGGGTATCTCCTGTTGTGTGGTTTGATTTCAGTCTCAGTTGCTATGGTAGGTTCCACTTTAGTCTCTATCCGTGCGAGTCAGAGCGGCATCCTTGGTTAACCAATTTGGCGACTGAGATGGTGAGAGACAACGAACCTGAAATAAAGGGAGATTTCAGTCTGGACGTGGTTCCAGCTGTGGGTTATGATAATATATGAAGATAATAAACAATGGATTTGTTAGGTCTATGTGAGTGGGGCATGGGTAAAATAGACTCGCAGTGGATTTGAGCTATACTGCTGCAGACCGACGAAGTTGCGTACACTGGCTTGGTAACTGTATGCATTTAAAAGGATTTGTGATTTGCCCGTGAGCATGGCATCGCTGGGATACTAATAAAAGACCTAGGGCTTCACGGTTAAGAGTGGTTAGTAATGATAACCCTCGATACCGTTTGCTTACGCAGAACGTGGTTGGGCAACGAGGCGATAGGATAGGTTTGAAGTGACAGACTGAGCGAGTAGGACTAACATACTGTTTGCGTGGCGCTACGCTGTTACTGTCTCTTTCTGTATAGTGGTTATTCTATACTGAGTAGTTTCTGAGGAGTCAAAGTAGAAGAAACTATTGGGGTGACAGTAGTGATACATTAGAGGTAATTGGTCACTTGTCTTGGAACATTGACGCGAGTTCATCTATGCTCTTCCTCGATAGTGCTATCGTACTGAGATTAAGCTCCAATGTGAGCAAGGAAATTTGATGCGGATGTGATTGCATGGTTACCGTGGTATCTTTTTCGCTCTTATCGTGCTGCAAAGCAGAACTACACCGATGTGAGGACTGGTTTGGGGAACCGTGAGAGGTGGGTCCGAATTTTCGTCAGGGAAGCAAACTCCAACGGTCTACATTTGGTGCTCATGGTAGGCGGCACGAGGGCCAGCTTCAGGTAGGGAGGTAGCACGATACACAACTACTGGCATCCAGCACGTGGCTCTCCAAGAATGATCCACACTATTTTAGACGTTCTTATTATTCTTTTTTAATGGTTTTATTACAGTCAGGTATCTAGCTGTCAGAGAAGGCGGAGCTGGTCTTGGTGGGCGACCACAGCTCCCACGCCCCGGCCGAAACATGGACCGCATGTAACAAGCCGCGTTGGGAATAGGTCAACTACACCAGTCAATCCGTAGCGACACTACAACCCAGAGACATGGGTCACATGTGACAAGGCTGGTGTGCCTGGAAGACAAAACAGTGGGGTATATTTTTTTCTCACTTTTTTGTGCCAATCTCTTACTTTTTGGTGTTTATGTCTTATTGGTGGTCAACTCTGTGCAGGGAGACCATCACGGCCAGGAATGTTTGCAGAAGTGCCGCGCTAACACTCGCCTTATCCGTGAAGTCAGAACACCCAGGCCGTTTACATGGGACAAAAAATGCAGGGGGAGGTAGGGTCAATCACAGCCTGCGATTATTCGATGGGGTTTATGTTCAACAAAACGCCAGTCTGCACAAACATGGGGTACAACTTGCAGCACTAACAACGTGATTCGTCGGTACGATCCACAGATGGTTAGTAGTTTTGCTGGCTAAGTATCAAGTGTTGTATAGGCCTATCGTGGAGGATGCTAGAGTTCTGTGATAGGGACAGAATTTGAGCTGTGAATGTCTTATGGTGACTACTGGATGGAGGTTGAGGAGTGTGACAGGTGCTGCGTCTTGGGTTAGGGACAGAGGCAAAAACCTAATAATAATCAGCACAGGAAATGTTCAAAGACTATCTTTCATGCTTCCAGTGGTATTTCATAAATTCAAATACGACTTCTGAAGCACTGGCCTCAGTCGTGAGAGTTATTGTGTTTAGACATTGTAAACTGGTAGGTTTACGCTTAGGTGATGGCAATTACGTCGTATGGTGTGGCACATCCTAGATTATCAAGGATTCGGGTTAGTATCCAACGCTTTCCTCATAAGCTCTGTCAAAAGACATATAAGGATTCGTAAGAGCTATCAGTTTTTGGATGTCCAGAGCTACGTGTAGTCTAGACTCAAACATATTTAGGGAATCTACGGAACGTACATCATCTGGGAGTTTATTCCACAGAGTTGCATATTTCAGGAGGAAGACGTTTTGCCTTAAGGATTTCCGAGAAGTAGGGATCGTTATACGGTGTTCCCCATTACGCAGCTGGTGTGTCGAGTTTATACTGAACTAAACTTGGCTGGAGGATACAGCTTGTTTGTGGAGCAAAGTAAACAAAAATGCGAGGTTGAGTTTTATTCTCCTAAGCCATAGGGGATCAAGCCGCAGGAGTGTACACCGCTGTCTGTAGGTCAGGGTCGTAGAAGGCCCAAACAGTGTTTTGGTAAATCGACGCTGTACATTCTCAATGTCGATAATGTCACGTTTATGCATATTTGAGAACAAAAGTGTACAGTACTCTAGGGTTGGGCGAATATGAGTTTTGTATATCTCTAACTTACTGTTCGTGAGAAGAAAATTTCTCTGCAACAAGCCAAGGGACTTATTTGCCCGTGCAGTTATGTAGGAAGTGTGTTCAGAGAAATTGAAAGTGTAAGAATATTGCAGTCCAAGGTCTCTAATTGTTGGGGAATATGGGAGTGAGACACCGCCAATCTTAAGCGTATCATAAGGGATATTGCAGTTTAGCGAGAGATAACTGCTTTTGTTCACTGAAAATTCCATTTTCCAGCGATCACACCAGGAGGATAAGGACTGTACGTCGACCATGATGTTATTCAGTGCTACAGGTAGGTCTCCTCGTTCGAATTCATAGACTATCTTCATATCATCGGCAAACAAGAAAATTTCGCCATAAGTGATGACATTGCAAATATCGTTTATATATAGTAAGAACAGCAGTGGCCCTAGAACACTACCTTGGATAACCCCGCTGTTTACTGGGTGGGGGTCTGATATCTGACCGTTGATGCAGGTAACTTGGTGACGGTCTTGTAGATAGGATTTAAACCAATTGAGTAGGGGGTTTTCAATACCGTATCCCCTGATCTTGTTGAGTAACTGCAGATGTGGCACTCTGTCGAAGGCTTTTGTCATATCAAGATAGATGATGACGAGTGTTCTGTCTTTGTCGGCAGCTGTTGTTACCAAATTTAGAAAGTCAAATTGGCAGGTTGAACACGACCGTGATTTGAGAAATCCGTGCTGTCTTGAGCTGATGAGCTTATGTGCAGAAAGGTAGTCGGTCAGGTAGTGTTTTACGACTTTTTCTAGCAGCTTCGAGATCATTGACGTATGATTAATCGGGCGGTAATTGGCAATGTCATGCACTGCGCCTTTCTTGTGCCTGGGGATAATAATGGATTTCTTCCATTGGCTGGGGAAGGTCTCGGTTTGCAGAGATAAATTGTATAGGTTTAGTAGTAGTAGGGGAATATCCGGGCCGCCTAGAGCGAATATTGCTGACGGTAGGCCGTCAGGACCGGGGTAGTAGGTCGGTTTGAAGGTGTGAATGTATCTATTTATATCCGTAGTGGTAACCGTGATAGAACTGAGTGAGGAGTTTGTGATAGACTGGGTGACAAACTGGGTACACGATGGACTGAGAGACACGGTGGTTGTGAAGGAAGTATTAAACGTGTCAGTTATCTTTCGAGGTGAGGTTATGAGGTTATCCAAATGGATGATCTGTTTTATGCATCGAGTTGATTGTGGGGCACGAGCCCTGTGTAGCCGGGCTAGCTCTTGAGCTTTGTTTGGGTGGCGTAACGCTTTGGTTTCTTGCTTTAGTTGTAGGTCACGGGCCTTGCGGTGGATTTCGTGGTAGAGGCGTTCCAGTCTGAAGACTGTAGAAAAATCTCTATTTCGTTGGTACTGCCGTCGAAGCTCGTCGTGTTTCTGCTTTAGCCTGGCTATATGGTTACCTGCTGGTCTGGATGGATTGTAGGGGCGTGATATGTTTTCGATGCATGAGTGTAAACTTGAGTAGAGGAGGTCAGCGGCGAACTGGGGATTTGCTGTTAGGAAGAACTCGTCCCAGTTTTTGGAGCGAATTTGAGAGGGAATATGGTCCCATTTAAAGTGACGGAAGGAGGGACCGTTACATGGCAGGCTAACAGTACGTGGCTTGACTTGAAATTTGCAACTGACGATTTTATGGTCGCTGCCTGTGTAGTCGTTTAGTACGGAGGCAGAGACGTTCGTGAGACCCAGGGTAAATATCAGATCAAGGATGTTATTCTTTCTGGTAGGTAGTTTTACATGTTGGGCCCACCGGCCCAGGCGAATGCATGAGGCAAATTGCAAATACTTGTAGGGGGCAGAAAAGAAGGACCAGTTTACGCCCGGGGCATTGAAGTCGCCTGCTATAAATTTACCTCCAAATGGCAGGTCAGCGATGTAATTGAATGCGTCAATGATGGGATTAAATGTGGAAGTGTCATTTGTGGGGGGTCGATATATACAACCGACAACTATGTTCATCTGGGATAAAGAAATTGTAAACCATATAGAATCTTCAACATTTGCGGGCACGGTATTTTCCAGTAGGGTGGCAGATAGGCTGCTCTTGACATACCCCACGCAACCTCCACCGCAGCGGTAGATTCGTTGAGTCCTGAAGGTTTGATAACCGATCAGTGATATTTGGTCAGAAGGTATGTTCTCGGTGAGCCAAGTCTCAGTAATCAGGATTATGTCGAAGTTGTGGACGACAGCCAGTCTTTTTATAGCGGAAAGCTTGTTCAAGATGGAACGGGAGTTGAATAGTGCTATGGTAAGCATTTCTGTAGGAGGCTTTGAAGCGTCAGTGGATTTGGTAGCCAGGGTGTGCGTGGCAGGGCGGTGATCAATGGGCGGGTCACCCATGCAGGAAGACAGGATGTGAGTTGCTACTTCCTTTTGGACAGCTCTATCCTTATCGCCGCACATTGTACATTGGGCCGAACACTCATGATGTTCAGTAGAGATTAACACTGGATGCTGAGGTGTTATTGTAACGCGGGCTAATAGATCTGGAGGGGAGTATGGTGACTCTAGGTGGGACCTTTGAGGCAAAACAGGTATGAATCGGGGGAGAGTTAGTGAGGGTGCCAGGGGGTCAGCAAGGGGGCGGGGAGCAGTAGAGGAAGGGCAGCCATGGTTTTGATGGAGGCCTTGTGAGGAGAAGGACGAAAGGCATGGTAAGTGGGATTTTAATGGAACAGGTATGATGTTTCGGATAGAGTTTGTTGAGGTGGGAGGCATCTCACAAGGCTCCATGGAAAGAGTGTGAGGGGGTGGAGTAGTAGCGAAAGGGCTGTTGATGAAAGGGGCCTTGGTGTGAAGGGTCAGTTGGCATAGCGTGCGATGGTGTCGGAGTAGAATACGGCGATGTTGGGTGGTAGGGGAGCAGAGGATGTTGAGGCTGCGGAGGGTTAAGATGGGGCACACCATGAGGCGGAAAATGGTCGGGCGCGGGCCACATGTTGTGGTACCGGTTGGCAACGATGCTGGTAACTCGTCCTGCATGGTTCGAGTTTGGAGGTGGTACATTAAGTGGAAAATTTGTGATATGGTACTGCATCTGTGGACGTGAAGACGGCGGGGTCTGGGTTTGTGGGTGTGGGATGTAGCAGTGGGGTACGCGGATCTCCTGGGGACCAAATAAATGCGCTGGTGGACTAGCGCTAGGGTGAGCGACGAGATTTTGTGTGTATGGCCGAGGTGGGGGTCGTGAATGGGTAGTAGGCCGGTTAGCTGGAGCGCGAGAGGTCCTATGTCGACTGTCGATTAAAGATGGGAGCGTGACAATGTCAGTGCAGACGAGGTTTTGGCCTCTGGGAGCAACAGGTGACGAGGGTGACGTTGTGGCCGAAGCGCTTGGAGACAACGTTGCAGTTGGCTGGTCGGTGCGGGGTGGCGTGTTTGAAGCTGGCGGTTTATTTGCTTGTTTGGCAGACAGACCAGAGCGTGGATGGCTGCTTGCAGAGAGAGGGGGTTGTATTGCTCGGCTGTGGGTAGACAGTGGTGGAGACTGGAGTGCAACATGGAGCCTTTTGGGGGGATGTTGAGGTGTTGGAGGTGAACGGGACGAATCTAGGTCCACACTTTGAGCTGGTGCACTGGTTAGCGGGAGTGGTAACGAGTTGTTTACGGTGCGAAGTTTCTCAGGGGAGCTTTGTGGCACTGGGCCAGACTGTGGTGGGAGTACTTGGATGCTGGCATTCGATCTAAGGACCTCCCTCTGCAGAGGGGTATTGTCTGGAGCAATTTTTATATTTTTAAATGAAGTGGACTTTGCGATGGACTCTCTCTTTCTAACGAATTCCACGGCAGTGCTCTCTTCTAGAAATTGAAACAGTAGCGGGCACATGTTTCGATGTGACCGTTTTCTGAGTCTTTTGCAGTAGCACTCGTGGTGTGACATCCCATGTAGCACACATCCCCATGTTAACGTTGGGTTTTGATAGGGATTTGGTTGGGATTTTCATTCAGTATTTTTGGAAAGTAAGACATATATTTTTGAAACGGAAATTGTTAAAATATTCCAAAAATGTTTAATTTCCGAAGAAAGCAGGCATCGAGATGCGTTACATTTTGTTTAAAAGTGCAGCCTCTCGCCATTTTGGATGGTCATTGCTCAATGGCGGTTCGTTGTTTTATGGCGGTGACTCGCCGTTCTCGTCTTTGGATGGTTATATTTTTACGTTCTGTTGCACTAGATGCCATATACTTCGTGCAATCACCGTAGTAAACTTTCATGCACGCATAATTATGTTTGTTGGCCTTAAATATGCGGTTATCCATAAATAACTCACCTGCAGGTGAGATATATCTTACTGGTCACGAACGTGCCCCTGTCAGCTTCGCAGTGGATTCCTAAGTGATCGTATGTATGTGAAAACATACTTAAATGTCCATAATGAAATTAGTTTAATAAGAGAGACTTAAATCTCTGATGAGGCTCAAGTCGGGTTGTGGTTGGGATCTGATTGGGTTATGGTTGGGATTCCGTTGGGTTATGGTTGGGATCCTACTGGGTTTGCAAAAGTGGACTTGATGTACGTTTTCAGTTACTATGACGGTCAAAATCGGTAGAAAATGTAGTTACACGACGGTAATGATGCTGATTCTTTCAATTCACGTTTTTAGGTTAACAAACCGAACATGACTGCCCTGTGCAGGTGGCAAAGATACCGCCTACGGCGAAAAGTGTTGATGATGGCACTGTGCCCATGTTGTATGTATGCGAGCTTATGGGAACATCGCAATGGATGTACAGTGTACAACAGCCACGGTATGGTTCAATGGCGTTCATAATTTTCACAGAAACACCACTCGTTGATAATTTTATCAATTTTTATAATTCTGGTTTGCTGCCACCGACTTCTTCAGTCTCCTTTAAAGAGAATCACGGACCGATGCCAATATCTGCGATCGTAGCAGACCAAAGGGCTGATGGAGGTAAACTGGTGCGTATGAATAATACAGAACACTTCTTTCAGATGCAGAAAACGTTGATGACACTGGTGAACTGCTTCAGGAACTGCGTCACAACTTCATTAAATATCGCTTCAATATGTCTCAGCGAGCCGTGATTTTGCGCATACTGGCGAAGCGATTCCCAAGCATTCCTCGTGACCCAAGGACGCTGTGTGGGACTCCCAGGCGGTGTGATGTCAGCTGTCTGCAGAATGGGGAGTATTTTCACCTTGGACTTGGTAAAGGCATCGTGCAGTCCATATCGGCACTGAAACTACCTAAGTGCATCCTTGACATCCAAGTGCATTGTGACGGCACCGTCATCTATCGATCGTCAGACTCGCAGTTGTGGCCAATATTGGCGCGAATAATAAGACCACAAGTCAGTGAGGTATTCACTGTTGGATTTTACTGTGGTAAAGGGAAACCAAAGCCGTTAGACCAATACCTTCATGAGTGCATCAGTGAACTGAACCAAGTATTGCAAGGGGGGATCTTACACAATAGTGTGCATTACCAATGTACCTTATCCTCTATTGTCTGTGATACGCCTGCTCGGTCGTATATTCGACAAGTTAAAGGGCATAATGCTTACTTTGGCTGTGATCGGTGCATTCAGCCAGGCTACTACACCGGGGGTAAAATGACCTTCCCCTCCATCAGTTCTAAGCCACGGACGGACGAAAGCTTTCGTGCGAAAAGGCACATAAAACACCACCTCAAGAACAGCAACAGTCCATTTTTGGCTGTTGAGATTGACATGGTCCGTACATTCTGTCATGACTATATGCATCTCATATGTTTAGGTGTGATGCGTAAATTACTTCTGTCTTGGCTCAGTGGTCCCATGGACAGATTCGCCGGTATTAATGCTTCTTTAGCGGACGAGCTTGGCGATCGAATTCTTCAATCCCATGTTGGCATTCCCTGTGATTTCCCACGTAAATGCCGGCATATTCGAGACACGGAGCGCTGGAAAGCCAGCGAATACCGGCAGTTTTTGTTATACTTAGGCCCCGTATGTTTGAAGAACATTATTTCGGCAACAGCTTACGACCATTTTTTGTCTCTATTCATATATATTTATATTTTTTCGCATCCTCAACTGTATGTCCGTTACAATAACTTTGCATCGAATCTTCTACGACTGTTTGTCCAACAGTTCGAAGTGTTTTACGGAGCACATGAACTTGTTTACAACGTTCATAACTTAATTCATTTGCATGATGACGTACTTTTGCATGGTACGCTGGATAACTTTTCCGCTTTTCCTTTCGAATCTTATCTTGGTTTTCTGAAGTGTTTCATTAAAGGACCGAGGAATCCTGGACCTCAGTTGTACAAACGATTGATCGAGGGCGTATCCGATTTTCATCTATCAATCACACAATCCTCCGTAGATGACACAGGTTCACTTCTACCAAGAACCCCCAAAGGCGATAATTTCATTATTCGGAAGGCGTTTTTTTCCAGGCAGTCACCGAACAATGTGGTTATTGTGCATAACTTCCCTGGTGCCATTGTGAGCATTACTGGAAACACTTTTTATTTCGAACGATTTCTTAATCCAAGACCTTTTTTCACCAAACCCTTACCCTCCACACATCTGTATATTTTTTCGGTGGATAATGTGGACAATGAAATTTTTTCTGCTATGAATAACGACATAGAGTGTAAATGTCTTTTACTACCCTGTGGAACACACAGCGTAGTTATACCGATTTTGCATGCATTTTTATGAGTTAAACTCGCTTTCACAGATGATTCTTCCGTCCATGATTACCTACTGCGATTCTCGATGCTTGATTGTATAAATATTTTTTTCAGATGTATCGCCTCGTGCGCTTCACCAAGGATGGCTCGGTCGGTGTTATTCACCGAAACTGGTTTGTTGATTCCACACATACCAGATGGCCCAACGTAAAGAGAGCTTCGGAATACCGGACAATGTTAATTTTGGGTAAAGAGTTACCATCGGATAATCCGGTATACGAATGTCGGGAAGTATTTAGCTCAGGTATGAATCCATTTAATGCTTTACTCGCTGTAGGCAGAAAGCTACCACGAAATTCTGCAGTGTGAATCTAATTACCTTCAAGAATCAACTTCCGAACAGTCCGACGTGACGACGCTTATGACCATGTTCGGTACAAGGTACACCACCCGGAAAAGGTAAATTACTAGGGTTAGTTTACTCTTTCCAGACAGCCTATCACATTCACCAGTGATTCCGAGGACACAGATTGTGAAACCAACCCGAAGAGGAAATTTCTGGTGCCATTAACGGTTCCACCATCGCCGGAAATATGTCTCGGCGCAACTCAAAAGGCGGGGTTTGTCAAGCAAATAAATTAATTATTCCTTCCACTTAGACCGTCTTCCACACCGCATCCGGCTATGCGAACCATGGCCATGTCCTCTCCAATATCGTGCGTTCTTAAATTTAATTTTTTTACCACACAAATTTGTAGTTTTGCGAACGTCAACTGTGGCAGTTCGAACGATAAGTCTACAGAAACGTCTAACACCCCTGGAGACAAGACAGTAATTGCGATGCTCGGTATGTTAGTTTCATAGTATTAACAGTGCATCTACCAGGGGAGCTGAACATCAAACTGTCTACCTTGATTACCCTTGTCAATTCGGGTTTTGAGGCTTTACAAAAAGAAGTTGCAGCCTTATCAAACGCAAAACCAACACCTGTGTCCTCTTTTTACAAACCAAAAAGAGCGACCACAATCGATGACCTGCAAACCATGGACACAGATTTAAATGTGCTTTCCAACTATGACCATTTGGTAAGATAACAAGTTCACTTATTACTTCCCTAGGTTTCTATGCTAACCAGGACTGTCACTAACGACCTTCGTGAGTCAGTCCGTAAAATGTTGTCCATCATGATAAGTGACGACGTAGCGAAACAGTGCTGCTGGTCAGGCAGTGTCGGCAAAACGGCTATTTCGCATTTGCGACTGATGAATGTAATTAAAGTCAGGTTTCAATTTTCTATATGATTCATGTCACATCAAACGCAATCTTTAACAGTCAGCGGCTTAAAGATACTTCCGATGATGACGTGCAGAAGCATGTACAACATTGGTTTACCAATGCCAGGGACCGCGGAGGTTCGATCAGAAAACGCAGGTAAATCTTTTTAGACCGTTAAACCTAAAGCAGAATTATTTTTCGGTCCATCTAACTTATTTTTCTGGTAATAATTTCAAGTGTTTGAGCGTTATAAATTTTTTATTTGCCTCTTTTTCTAATGTTGCAGATGTAAATCGAGGTCCTCTGGAAGAAAAGAACAACCGGAAAATCCGCCAGAATAGACTGTACACTTTTTTAAATGTTAATAATACAATTTTATTTGAGCTACTTACTAGGTTGTTTTCTTTGTACCATGTGGCAAGTGGTGGAAACCGGGAAGCTGAGACCGTTCTCACGAGGTTCGCTAGAGCTTGTCCAGAAATACTGGGAAGAAGTAGGAGGGCTTTTTGTTTCGTTCTAAAATTTGGGTTATCCCAATGGGGCCCCAACTGGGAACCCATTGGGGCACGGTCGGGATGCGTAGAAAATCCCAACCAAAACCCAACATTTAGGCTAGGGTGTCCCAACCAAATCCCAATGGGGACCCAATCGGGATTTGATTGGGATTGCTACTTGGGATATCACATGCCATGAGCAATGACTGTTTGACCGAGGAAAGGGGCAAACGATCTGGAACATTAAAAACAACGGCATTTTTAGAATTTTTTATCCGTCTATGGACTTCAGATGCAACAGAGTCCAGGAAGTGGCCGGCTGATAGGAGACTTCCAGTGTTTGGATGTTTTAAAGGATCAACAATATATGCTAGTGGCAGCAACATGGTCAGTGCATCGTCCATGGATCGTAACTGTTTCTCTAAGGACGATAAGTTTTCCTGAAGCGCATTATATTTGTTACTGGCTTCACTGTATATATCGACCAGTGGTACTGAACACGGCACGGAGGAGGTAGAAAGTCGGGGGCGCTTAGTGCTTGTAAGTGGAGTTCGATTTGCCGCTCGGTGAATGAGGCGATTTGAAGTCGATCTAGGCATGATTTTTGAAAGAACTTTGATAGAAGTGGATCCGCAGGTCAAATACTAACCTCAGATTTTACTGTTTAGAAAAAAAACCTGATTTATTTTAGCTAATGGGGATGTCTTGCAAAGCTGTTTGTGAACTATTTCCCTAGATACATCAGTGGAAACTATACCAATAACAGCACGGCTAGTGACGTGGTGTAGCGCAATAAATAGCCGGGTTAACTGGAGAGTCACCCATGAGGTTCAGCCTTTCTGTCGTCATTGCCTTAAGACCACTTAAACTAAATCGAATTGCTAGATTGACGTCTGAAGTAAAGCCCATTGATTTTTAGCCTGTACTTCTCCGCCCGTGAAAGTGGTCGCTAAAGGGGTGGCAATATCGCCTCAGGTGGCTTAGAGCTTCCTCGGTCATCCTTAAGCTGTTGTGTTAATCAGCTTTGGGGCATTGTTTTCGGAGAGATTAGCTAGGTTGTTTGAACCTGCTTGACTCATGTGCTCGTTTTATTATCCAGAGTGGCCCGTGAGTCAGGAAAATATAGCAACACAGATAGCAGTATTCAGTCAAAACATGAGATTGGTCTCCATAGAAGACGGAGTAGGTGGGCCAATGAGAGTGTATTGGCACGTTATGGTACAAAATCAAACTCGGATCGAAACAGACAGTTAAGAGCCATCCTCCACTGGAGGCATTTATACAGTTCACAGAGGGGTCACGGTCACGGTCCTAGGGGTGTGAGTCACCCTAGCTTCGTCAGTGTTCTCTTTTGCGGGCGGGACGGTGATGGCATCTAAAAGTGAGGCAGGAAAGAGAGAATGATTTACGGAGTGGCAGCGTTTAATTACACTCACTTTCCCATGCCACGAACTTGGCTCTCATGTTGAGTCTTTATGATTGCACATTTCAGGTTTGTATACATTCGTGATGTTGTACTTCCCATAATCCAGTTCATGAAAACTACGAATCAATCTGTTTTGGTTGTGGATTTCTTGCAGTGCGGCTGCTTCTTGCTCAAAACCCCTTCAAGCCCTTAAATTGATCAATTTAGGCCGAGAGGAGACTGCCTTCGAAAAAAGGGATCATAACAGTCACAACCAAGACAAGTAATAGTGCAGCAATTTTCTGAGGAGATTTTACGTGGTTCAGATTTTTTGGACATGAATAGGTCTGTTAGTCTTGTCAATGCTGGTTCTCGTATTCCTGATGATATATCTGTTTTTATGGGTTTTGACATGTTCAGTCCAAAGATACTTCAGTTAGAGCGGCAGCTATTGTTCGCAGGGCTACAGGCAGCTAACGAAGATAACCAAAGTCAGCTTAGCTAAAGAGTTTCTAAATGCGGTGTGCACAATAATCCAGACCATTGTAAGGGAGAAAACATTCACTCCTGTCGCCCAGCAAACTGCAACTGTGTGAACTTTGTTTGATCATCCGAGAGTGGGTTTGGCCAGCTTTAACGAAAGTCCGAAGCAAAATTGTTCCACAGCATTGAGCCATCTGGGCCACAGGTCAGACCTGAACTCTAAACAAGCATTAGGATCAATCTATCGTTGTCCGCCAACAGAACTACGGAGTCGTTTGGCTCAACAGGTGAAGCACACAAGCCGGGCCGATGGTCAGACAATGTTAACAGACCTTGTCAGTTACCGAGACAGAAAGTAGAGAATAGACCACAGCAGTTTCGGTCGGCCCGTGCATGATAACAATAAACATGCCTGGCCGGGTACCAATGAGGCACGAATTACTGACAGGGAACAGTCTAAACGTCGGTCGTGGACTAATACGCGGGGAATTTCGTGCGAGGGTCCGACTCCATTGGACTGCAGGGCCTTAGACACAAAACTTCGAATAATACACCGTCCAAAGTTCCTCAAGACTACGATTACCGAAAGTTGGGATGTGGCTGACGTGTCAGGAGCGTGCTTCATACGCCTCAGTAACCCACATCGAGCAGCGGCTTGTCGAGGGGAAGCACGATGGGTCCGAGAAGATTGTCCAGGTAGACAACATCGGTTGTTACACCAGTTGTAGACAGCCTCATTGGAAAGAGATGTGAAGCCTTGTCCGATCGGCTCAGTGTCTCAGTCCACTCGGCAACCAGCTTGTTTAGGTGTGGTCACCGTAGGAGAGGCAGCTTCTAGCGGAGAGGCCAGAGCCCTGCCTCTTGTAGACATCGGATCCGATACGACATTGGTAAGGGAGCTTTTTGCGAAGAAACAACAGCTTGAGTGGACCCCAGAGCCACTAGGGCTTCCCACGGGGATCGGGACTACGGCTATGGCTGCGGACCGAGTATGATCGCATTTCCACCCTCAAGACAGTAGTGGATATGTCAAGGCTGAGGATGCTTTCGGGCTGAACAGTTTGCTTACGAGAGCGCCGAAGTCGGTGGGTTCGATTTTGTCCACAGGGCTTCATCTTCGAGGGGTACCGATCGTAAACTGAGAGATGATGGGGTGGGTCTTCTTGGTTGTGAAGCGCCAGAAGCACATAAGGTGCTGAACCAGAGGGTAGTAAACTACCGGGCGCCATGGGCAGTGCACACAACATTGGGCTGCATACTATAGGGACCTATGGGGTGGCACGGCTCAGCAAATTGTGTCTGCCGAAAGCGAAGACACAGAACAACAACTGCATAGTCGCTACGATCGTGAGTCCCGCAACCGCAGGGATAGTCCTTTGTCGTTATCTCGAGAGGACCAACTTGTGCTGGAAGGAGTGCGGAAGAGGACGAGGGGCCTAATGAGCCGTTCTAGGGTGCTCCTCCCATGGTGTAAGTGGACCGATCGGTTCATGGATGACAATGATTGAGTCCTTCGCAGATTTCTACCTTTGAAGTTGGGTTTGATCGTGATGGATACGTTTGAGAGCTGTACACAGAAGCGATGATGCGCAATGAAACCCTTGGTTACACGGAAAAATCAGCTATCCTCTCTGAAGGTGAAGAAAAAATATGTCACCTGTCATATCTTCCAGTTTTCAACCCTAAGGATCCCGAAGAGCTCCGTGTTGCCTTCGACTGCGCTGTCAAATTCCAGGGGGGACCACTGAATGACTGTTTGTTTCAGGGACCCGACTGGGCAACGTCACCGGTGAGGGCGTTTTGCCGGTTCAGTCTGGGCAGAGCAGCAATGCCGGACGATAGAAGGCGGAAAGTTTTGCAAGTGTATGCGTCAGTGGAGGGGGGCTTTGCGCTGCGGTTCTTGTGACCGGAAGAGGGCGATATGGACAAATCCGTAGTAAAATGCATGCTTACTGCTTATCCCTTCGGGGAGGAGTCATCATTTTCCTCAGTGAACTATGCCCTAAGAGAGACCACAACCAGGTGCGAAGAGTCGGCCAGCCGCGAGTTAATGGATGGAGTAGCCGCAATTTTTACGCTGGCTAATATCTTGGGTCCTTCGAAGACATTGACATGGTCACAGACTGCTCAAAGGCGCTGACGTAATCACTAATGAAAGGTGTCCTTCAGTTCACATAGTTAGCATCAAGAGCTCTGGGGGTGTTGGACGCTATTTTGGACAGCTAGGAAGCGGAAAGAGTTTCACGGTTCAATGAATCACCACTTCTGATAAATCCCATTCCGGAAATACAGTCGAAGGCTTCGGCGGATAAACCCGTTTTTGAAATAAGCGTTCCCGATTGTCCAGTTGCCTGCAGGGGAATGTTGTTGGATATCCGTGGTTTGTTTGATCCACTCGGTTTTGTTTCCCCGTGGTCGCTGCCAGGGAAAATTTCACTGCCGTGGCGGTGTCGGAAGAAGGTTGAATGGGACAGGCCACATGACGAGGGAGACAGATTAGACTAGGAAGAATTCGTGTTCATCCTCGTTGCTTATATTCAGATGGTAACGACCAAACGGGCTTGAGAAAACGACCACGTAAGTCACACAGGTTCAAACGAGTCTTGATAAAATTGCGCTTTGGACATGAATAAGCGAAGGTTGATGAACTTATATATGGGTGGTACAAAGTACTCTAATGACGCGCATAATCCAGTACTCTCTACGAAGCCGGGTTGTAGTGGTGTTCGTGGAGCGTCCCCAAATCCGATAGTTACGCGAAGTCCGTCAGAGTCCAGACATCTGGGACCCATGACCCGAAATCCACTTTCTTTGACGGAGGGTTTATGCCGACTTCTGAGGCCCATTCTTGCTCCATTTCCAAGCCTTCGTACTAAAGTATACATAATTCAAGTAGCCGGAGGCTGTGAAGCAAACCAAGAAGGCTGCCGAAGTGACTGAGTTAAAGATACCAACTTCAGTTCGAAGATCAGTAAGACAGGATTTCCTGGTTGACCAAGGGCTCTTGAGGGAGGAATCCAGCTGTGATTCAGCGGGCAGATGTAGATTCGTGGCCATATGCGCTCAGGAGCTTCGACCATTCGGGATCGCCGAGGGCAGGTTTAGGGATGGTTAGTCGTGACTGGTCGACCTGCAATCTACGAATTGCTTCCTGAGTTGACATTCACACAAAACAATCAACCTGCTATTCCTCAAACTTGATCATCTTGCTACTCCAATTTGCCTTGCTGTAGGCAGGATGATTTCAGTTACCCCCATCAGTTTTGTGTATCGCGAATACCACGTGTTTCCACTCGGAGATGAGTGGGTGTTGAGGATAGCCCCTTCAGTGCAGTAGAGGGGATATCAGAGCGGGAATAGTTAGGCTGACGCCGAAGTGGAAAGTTTATAGTTGACTTACCTTTGTTTTGCTTCCTTTGTATCTCGCATCTAAGACCTATACGTGAACTCCTGCTTCGATGATACTCCAGCACCTGGTGGGATCGAGGCTATCCCCGATTTCTCTCCGAACCATGAGTGACAGCCTCGAACTCCCTGTGACTTTTGTCTAATAAAGGCTGTCTGCTGGTGCTTGTATTCTGACTGGTGTGTCGGCTGCCAGTAAAGAGAGCTTCAGCAGTCTGGAAAGTATTCTCCTTCAGCCACTTGAGGGGAAGCTCCTTCGCCGTCGGGGTTATAAATGAATGAAGCCGTCTCTGGTAGAAATAAAAGCTCCTGAAAGTATTGCGGAGTTTAAGCTTCGGACGGACCACGGCTGTGACCGAGTCTTCCAAAACCAGCACACAGGTAGCCTCCCTCATTACTGTACTTTTGCACTACTCCCATCTTCGTTACCATTGTTATCGCTGTAGTCCTCAGTCAGTCTTTTTCTTCCGCCTTTCACTGTTCCCAGCTTTCCTCCTATAAACTTCAGCATTAACCCTTCCGTTTCCAGTTTCTCTAATACCCTTCTATCACTGCCATCCCCGAGACGTTTTATGGATCGGACACCACGGAATAAGAAAACATATTAGGCGCAGGACGTATGGAAGTATTTCGTATGTTGCTCACAAGTATTTAGGAAATCGTAGTAAGCAACTACAACCGGAATGGCTATACTCCGACGTATCGTCAGCCATGAAAACCACAAAGCCACTTTCCTATGGCCTCTGACTTTACATCTTCGTGACTTCCGTCGTTGAGGTGCGGTGGGCCCTAGCTGGAACTCACCAAGTGACAATGATCCTGGGAAGATCCTGAGATTGGGGTACAACTGAGGAGGTTCCCTCCTCCGTTTATATTGACCAAAATAATTGAAGAAGACTTTGTTCCAACACTTTCCGCAACACGGAGTGGTTCGGAGATTTCAGGGCGCAAGAATCCGGTCAAACATGGCAGACCACTGTCTAGGTGGAGCGATCAGATTCGATTTGAAGTAGCAATAAAGCCTGCCTCGGGGCCATTTGCAACCGACCCTCACCTCATCTATCAGCTCATATCAGCTTATCTCATCCTGCAGCTACTTTTTGCAAATCTAAGACCGTGAACCTATAGAAGACGTTCGGGTGCGGCTGGCGAACGTGTCTCCTATCGGGTCTAGCAGCGAATACCAACGATATCCCCTCTATCGGACGAATAGAGAAGACGTAAGTCGGTTTGCAGATGCGAGGTGTATTCTATATATCGTGGCACCGAAACAGTACCGATACGAGAAATACACCGAACGGAAAACGGAACGAAACGCGACGGCTGTGCTGAGAGCGAACTGCGAGCGAACGAACGAAAGTGAAATGTGATTTGAAACGAGGTCGACGGAAACCTCGGAAAAGTCAGTCCAGTAAAACGTAGGCAACCGGGGAACACTGAGGTCAATGTCAAACGTCAGAAAAGATCGTGGAGAAAATAGATCCAAAATGGTGTCCAGAAAATAGTCATTTTCTCAAAACGATCGAGGTCACTACAGCAGCCCCCCGCTAGAAAGCACGGAAAGCTTTCGAAAAACAAATGTCAAGGAGGATATGGCATACAAACGGTATTCGTGTGCGCGAATGCGTGCAAAATACGTGCATGTAGCTGTGCTGTAGGATGCTTACGGGCAAAATCCGTGGTATGCAGGAACCGTAGGATGGTGGTCGAGCGTAAACCAGATTCGTTGCCAATGACGTCGGTTGCGTAAATCGTCATCAAGGTGTGCCACACCAATAACGTCCTGTGTCGGGTAACCGTTAACCAATATGATATCCGGAAGCCAAATCGATAGGTTCGTAAATGTCCAGGAACGAGAACGACAAGGCCGATCCAGAATGCAAACGTTGGTGCCAAAATTCTCCAGATTTCGTGGGACCAGCGAAGCGTACCATATGGCGAGGTTCCATGGAACAAAAAGAAACGAAAAACTGGTGTAGCAACCGCAATGGATTTGACTAGAATACAGTAATAACTAATGAGGTATGTTAAATCGTGTCGAAACGATAAACACGAAAGTTATTACTGCGAAGTGCAATGGTTAAGATCGTGTTTGACCTAGTCGCGAAAACGTGCTGGGCAAACGATCTTCCGACCGGAACGTGAGACGGGAGCCTCATTCACGGACGGGTGCGTAGGCGTGCTCTGCTGACTTGAACGTGAGACAGTATTCTCATTCGAGGACGTAGCAGGGCCAACTGGCTGCTGACTTGAACGTGAGACGATAGCCTCATTCGAAGTCGTAGCAGTACCAACTGGGTGCTGTCCTGAACGTGAGACGATAGCCTCATTCGAAGTCGTAGCAGACAACGCTAACTGCAGACCTTGACGTGAAACGGAAGTGTCGTCAACAGGCAGTGCAGGGTTAACATCGAATCTCATGTCAGCGGGCGACACGCTATCATCAACGTACGCGGCTTTGAGACGATCGATGCTAACGGTATCGACGCGACCGTGTCGATCAACCTTAAAGGTCTTATCGTGACGAGAAATCACGCGAAATGGACCTTCGTAAGGCTGTTGTAATGGTTTCCGTACCGAATCAACACGAATGAATACATGCGAACAAGTTTCGAGTTCGGTCGGAACGAAAACCTGTCGTCGCTGCATTCGAGTCTGCGCCGGAGCGAGATTTTGCATGTACGTAGACAAACGATGAACGTAAGTCTGTACGGCAAGTGAATCTGTACTCCGTGGCGTAAAGAATTCCCCAGGCAGTCGTAATGTCGTGCCGTAGACAAGCTCTGCGGCGGAACATTGGATATCTGCCTTTATGCAAGTCCTGATACCAAGCGGAACTAGCGGTAACGTTTCGTACCAGTCGGGGCTCTCGTGTGCTCTAAGAGCCGCTTTGAGTTGGCGATGAAAACGTTCGACTAAACCATTCGATGCCGGATGGTACGCGGTCGTGCGAATGCGTTCCGTACCCAGCATGTGAGTTAATGAAGAGAATAGATCGGACTCAAATTGTTGCCCTCGATCGGTAGTGATTGTGGAAGGACAACCATATGAAGCTATCCATCGTTCTATCAGATGTCGAGCCACTGATTCGGCCGTGACGATAGAGATGGGAATAGCCTCGGGCCACCTCGTAAATCTATCGATGCACGTTAGTAAATAGGTATACCCGTGTGATGGGGTCAATGGACCCACAATGTCTACGTGGATATGATCGAAGCGAGCATCAGGCGTAGCAAAAGTACCGATAGGCGAAGCTACGTGCCTATGCACTTTAGATCGTTGACATTGTAGACACTGTTTTGCCCACATACGAACATCTTTATTCATGGACGGCCAGACGTATCGTGCAGCTACTAATCGGAGACTGGCTGCGATGCCTGGATGTGAGAGTCCATGAAGGGTATCGAACACGAGACGTCGATATGCAGAGGGTACGACTGGTCTAGGTACGCCAGTAGACATGTCGCAGAGTATCGTCCCAGCACTGGTGGCCAGAGGTAGGGACTGACACTGTAGCGACGATGACTGAGCTGCTTCCATACATGAAGAATCCTGTGCCTGTGCGGCAGCCATGGCAGGGATGTCTAAAACCGGAGATTTAATGGCATTAAGCGGAATACGCGACAAAGCATCTGCAACGCAGTTCGACTCACCTTTAACGTGTCGAAGGTCAGTCGTGAACTGAGAAATATAGTCTAAATGTCTGACCTCTCGTGGAGAGTAACGATCAGACTTAGTATGCAATGCATACGTCAGAGGCTTATGGTCTGTAAAGAGGATGAAATATCGACCCTCGACTGCATGGCGGAAGTGCTTAACGGCATTATATGCAGCCAGCAGTTCGCGACCAAAAGCACTATATTTGGTTTCCGTGGGATTGAGGCGTCGAGAGTAGAACTCTAATGGCTGCCATATCCCAGAAACAGACTGTTGCAGGACCGCTCCGATGGCAAAGTCGGATGCATCCACCGCTATGCTTAGCGTGGCGGATGGAACTGGGTGCATGAGGAGCGTGGTCTGAGCTAATGTCGCTGTAATCTCCGAAAACGCGACTCGTGCGGCATCCGTAAGCGACAACTTACGTGGATTGCCACAAAGTAGGTCAGTTAATGGAAGCAAACGTTCAGCGGCATGGGGTATGAAACGACGATAAAAGTTAACTAACCCCAAAAATGCCTTGAGGTCCTTGATTGAGGACGGTACGGCGTAATCTAAAATAGCGCGCACTTTATCCTCGCAAGGCTTAATACCCTCTCGAGTGATCTTGTGGCCGAGGAACACAAGTTCCGGTTTGCCAAGTTCACATTTATCAGGATTGACTACTATTCGATGTTCGGACAAACGTTGAAATAGTAGCGTCAAATGTTGGAAATGTTCATCTACGCTCGACGATGCGATTAGCAAGTCATCGATATAGACGTGAACAAATTCCAAGTCTCGTGTAATGCTATCGATAAACCTCTGGAATGTCTGAGCAGCATTTCGCAAACCAAAAGGCATACGTAGGAACTCAAACAAACCAAAAGGAGTCGTGACAGCGGTTTTCTCGACATCTTCAGCGGCGACTGGGATCTGGTGATAGGCTCGCACCAAATCGATCTTGGAAAATACAGTCGTGCCGTGAAGTGATGCCGTGATGTCGTGTATGTGGGGTATCGGATAACTATCGTAACGGGTAACCGAATTTAGTGCGCGATAGTCGCCACATGGTCGCCAGCTAACGCCATCTTTCTTAAGAACCATGTGTAGAGGTGAGGCCCATGGACTGTGAGAAGGACGAACAATACCTTTAGAAAGTAAAGTGTCAAACTCACGTTTGGCGAAAACCAATTTGTCCGGTGCCAGTCGGCGAGGTCGTGCCGTGACTGGTGGTCCGTTAGTGACAATGTGGTGTGCCACACGATCGGTCACTGTCTCTATCTCTTCAAATGGTTTAGTCAATATGGGGAATTTAATAAACAAAGACTGAAAATCGTGCGGAATGTTAGAAAACAATCCTGTGATTCGGTGTGCATCTGTTCGAGCTGCACTACCCGTAAATTTAATGTCCGACGAAGGATCGATAAGCTGCAGCCTACGTGAATCAACAAGTAATTCATAGTGCTGCAGAAAATCGATTCCCAGTATGCCTGTGGGAACATCCGCAAGGATGAACGTCCACAGATACCGTCGTCGTGGTCCCAGGTTGACCGCAAGCTGTCTCGTGCCGTAGGTAGGAATGGAGGAACCATTCGCCGCTGACAGCCGAAGCAAAGAAGCTCGTGGCTTGTCTTTACCAACCGGCAAGACAGAAACTTGGGCCCCAGTGTCGACTAGGAACCTAGCGTTAGTGCACGAATCATGCACGTAAAATAAACGGCCAACCTGAGACTGATTGCCGGCGAGTACGGCCGCTTCTACTCGCCGGCAGTGGCGTTTCCCGCCGCGTATGAACACGGCTGTCTGCACCTACGGGCGGCTGGTCCGAAAACGCGATGGAACCAACAAAAGCCGCTGGTAGGATGATCGGGTTTGGATGAGGCAGGTGAGGCGGATTCACGGCGGACGTGGGCAGTGGAGGGTGCCCGTCCGTGCCGTTGTTTACGTGGGCTACTGCGAGGTGTAGGTATTTTAACTCTGTCCTTGAAGGACAGGCGGCGCTGGATGGATCGAGAGTGCCGAGGCCTCTCCGGCGATTCATCCAGGTCGACACCCCTAGGATTGCGCGATGTCGTGGCAATGAGGGGATTAGCCCCACTGCCGACACGTGCGACAATTTTGTCAGCCACGGCGGCTGCTCGTTCCAAGGACGAGTCCTCGAGGAGAGCAGTAACGGTGGTCTGAACGTGGAAGGGTAGAGAATCCAACCACAGTTCCTTAACTATCTCCGAATCCTTATCGGCGGGCCCTGCCAAAGACCGCAGATGAGCTAGGTGGCGGCTGGGTTTAGTATCACCTATGGGGTGCCGTGCTAGTAGCTGACGTAGCCGTTCCTCCCGAGAAGGAAGGAAATGTTGTAGTATAGCCTCCTTAAGCCAATCGTACGGCTGCACTTGAGGAGGATTTATTACCAAATCCCTCACCGAGGCGATAACATCACCTGGAATAGCCTCCAAGGCATAGGAAAATCGTTGGCGTTGGCCAACAATCCTACGTGCCTCAAACTGCAGCTCTAAGGCTGCAAACCAAACCTCTGGATCATGAGGGATAAACGCCACGGGTTTAAAGGCAACCGCAGACAGAGTGAGATCTGTGTCGAGCTGCGCCTTATCCTCTGACATGGCTACGTTTCGATAATATATCGTAAAAAATATATATCGTGCAACGAAAGGAGGACGTGAAACAGCGATAAATCACAGACTCACCGGGCGGGCGAATAATCCAGGAGGTTCTGGAAGTTCTTGGGCTCACCAATATAGAAGACGTTCGGGTGCGGCTGGCGAACGTGTCTCCTATCGGGTCTAGCAGCGAATACCAACGATATCCCCTCTATCGGACGAATAGAGAAGACGTAAGTCGGTTTGCAGATGCGAGGTGTATTCTATATATCGTGGCACCGAAACAGTACCGATACGAGAAATACACCGAACGGAAAACGGAACGAAACGCGACGGCTGTGCTGAGAGCGAACCGCGAGCGAACGAACGAAAGTGAAATGTGATTTGAAACGAGGTCGACGGAAACCTCGGAAAAGTCAGTCCAGTAAAACGTAGGCAACCGGGGAACACTGAGGTCAATGTCAAACGTCAGAAAAGATCGTGGAGAAAATAGATCCAAAATGGTGTCCAGAAAATAGTCATTTTCTCAAAACGATCGAGGTCACTACAAACCTTCGTAAATTTACGTTGTTTAAAATGGTTAGAATTCGGCGGGGTTTCAACCCCCAGCAACTGTGTAGTGAACCTCAGATGTTTAAAGTACCCGCCTTAATCACTGTACCTTATTTTCCTTCTACCTTTCAGAAGTGAACACACTGAACGAACCAAGAGCTCTGGACGACTGCCAAGGCCAAGATCCACATGGTCATGAATGAATGCCCACATTGTTAAGATGAACCCTGGACGTTTGTGACTCGTTGCCTTGCCTCCTGCCCCTTGGATCCCTCACACTGTACATTTTGCTCCCTGGCTTGTGGAACGGACTAACTCACCAATATACGTTATCTGTAGACTGTGCTTCTACTGTGTATTCCTTGACGTGCAGATTCATCAGTACTGTGTGTGTGGTGTCGCCTGGCGACGAGCGAATAACTAAATTGCTGAGTGACTCACCGACACTGTTGTCCATTTCAGACGGTTAACACCCCGGACTGTCGTGTCACTTGGATCCTCATTCCGTTGGACTTACTGGTAACGTGAGTGTCACTTTTGTGCTCCGTACGCATCGGAAATTTACGTTGTTTAAAATGGTTAGAATTCGGCGGGGTTCCAAGCCCCAGCAACTGTAATAAACAACATTTCGCCTCATGGTAAACAGTTCCAAAAAGTGATTCAAGACACATAGGTTTACTTTATTTCGCCGTACAGCCTTATCCTGGACTTCCCATTCGTTTTTGAGCATTTTATTGTTGTCTGAATAATAATTATCATTATTATATAATAAGTAGGAACCTCGAGGATTTAGGCGATTTTTGAGATGATTCAGTTTGTGAAGCGTTCAGTAATCAGCAAATTTGTAGTAAGCAGGTAATTTGTAACAGTCTTAGTGTTTGATTATTGTAAGTGTTAACAATTACAACCTATGTAGTGAAACTGCTGGGAAACAGATCTGTTTTCGGTCGGTTTTCGGGCGGATTCGAAGAGGTTCAAAACCGACCCCATGAAACAATACTGTGTTATTATTTCTTGTTTTCATTATTTTATTAGTATCATTCATTTATTTATAATTATTTTTATCCACGTACCTCAAATCACGTCTCCATTCATTCACTTATTCCATTAATAAGAAGAAATCGTTTCAACAGTGTCTTTCCCTCTCTTTTTTAAAGTGCGCAAAAGAAACTGATTTCTTTGATAGAACGGAATATGAAGAAATATTTCGATATGAAAAGAAAAATATTAAATTAGGTAATTAAGCAAACAGTGTAGAGGACTGCCGCAGTCTGTCAATTTATCTTCTACCCGCAGCTGAAGAGAAGGAAGTATAAAAGTTGGGTAAATTTCTGTCCACGAACAAAAGCAAACAAGTCATCTGCAATAATCAAATTGACAGAAAGAAAAATGCGCCTGACAAATGTAAAAAATTGCATCTATTGTCTGAATCAATTTTGTTTACTGGAAACGGATTGTATATGGACACGAACCTCTTGGATACCATCTCAAGCAGCACTGCTCAATGTTTGCCCAATCGAGTTGGGGTTGGACAAACGCTGGGCTAACCCATCGCAAAGTTGGACAACCCAATTGAAATGCGTTGAGCTACCAGCGCCCAATTGGGCTAGGCTTGGGCATGCCCAAAGCATCGAAAAAATCGCGGAAAATGACTGCTTACTTTTCGCCAAAAAATCCAATTTCGCTCAATCACCTAATATATCATTGAAGTATTCTCCTTCCTTTCGAGCTTAACCACTAAATTACCCCTATATATGAGCACAACGGCTATTTTATTATAAAAAAGTAGAAAACTTTATTAAAAACAACGTTGGATTCATATACAAAATGCCGCTGATCTCTTTACATCAGTCGATCTTACGCGAGGATGTTCCTGCCTCTTCTTCATGCTGTTCACGGGGTTTGCAAAATTAAGGCATGGAAATGCTGATATTAGTTACACCATTGGCAAATAAAATAAAAAGCTGCTATTTGAGTTTTAAATCTTAGACATTTAAAGGACAGTAGTTCCGTACTAGATTTCATATATATATATATATATATATATATATATATATATATATATATATATATATATATAGTTGAACATATTGCCAGATACTGTAAAACATTTCCACTCAGGAAACTGCTTAGTTTCAACGGCGAAACCGGTGATAAATCTCATGTCTATCTAAGCATGTAAACTGATGTAAAGTGTATCAACTAAAGTTTTTTAGCGAGACAATTTGCAGGAAATAAAGTTATTATACAACACCACGTACAGGAGAATAGCGTACTGTCTTAACCGTCTTCCTTCGCCTCGATCACCAGCGTTGACGAACCAGCGTTTTATATGTCTGTCAATGACAGACGTTGGCTCGTTGGAGAACCGCTCCATTCCTTTTATAGCATCTGATGTTTTGTATGACAGTAAATTTGAACGACCCACCCTTAACGGCGGCGATCAACTTATGGTCGTTAACGGCCTTTCGTTGAGGGCTTCCTACCCAACAACAGTTAAGGGCAACGTCGTCCTCGATAGACGCGAACAGCATTCTACGCACAGTTTCAGCCAAGTCGTAATGCGCAAACCACATGAGCGTTGCCACCTCAAAAGGTTCAGTTAAAATGTATATACTTACCATTCTGGCATAAACTTCGGGCGAGCTCAGAGCCTCGTGGAGTTTCTGAAATTCCCCCCACGTCTCGGCTATTCGCGCCTTGGAAGGCAGAGCTGATGCGTGCGTTGCACCCAAAGCGACAGTTATCTCATCAAGGGCACGTTCGAACTTGCCAAAACGGTCGCGCATATCGTACATCGTACCTATGTTCATACATGAATATATGTATTAGTCACTCATGGATAACTTCGTGCAAATCTTTGCCAAATCTCTCCATTGGCGCTTCGCTTGTCGCAGAAGCATAAACATTAATATATGATAAGTTGTTCATGACATTTGATAACTAAGGTTACCCATAGTCTTTCAATGGATTCCGGTATATTCCAGTGGCTTGAGATTTTCCTGCCGCAGTTGGGGTTGACGTGATATGTGGCATCTTGTCAGATAAACTGAATGCACAAGTTTTATGGGAATAAAACAGTGGTGTTACGATGGAACGCCAACTACTCTCTCCAAAACCGGTGGCCGAGATGGCGGCATTTTGAAAGATCCACAGGATTCACGAGATACCAGCATGCGCGCCTCTTCAAAACAGTCAGCCGACGTTTACTGTGTTGGTACCCTTCGAACAGTGTTAACTCGTAATCTTTCCTACCTCCTGCGAACTGAAAAGCGCTGACCAAACAGCGTTTGTGGTACAATGTCAACAGTGCTGCAGATGGACGATTCGTGTAACAGCATACTTTTGAAAACAAAAGCATCCCCGAAATTTTCTAGGAAAGTAGCGTTTAGAAACATTTATCTGTGGTGAAAATCTCCACGAATTCCTGTGCAGAAACCGAATCAGGCAGTGACGCACCCGAAAGCAGAAACTGCCGTTACGCGCCCTTTTCATTTAGTACGCGGCGGACGGAAGCGGTGACAATCGACCATCCGATTGCTGTGAGCCACAGCATACAAATTGTCCTCTACAAAAGTCGAAAAGAAACTTCTACTTCTACATGAAGTATGAAATGTTTCCAGCAGTTATTACCTACGACACAAGAATTAGACGACGGAACAGTGACAACACAGTCTAGGGGATACTTATTCATGACAATCAGGCAATTATACTATCAACCGCAACTACGCACCGCTGAAAACACTCATCTGCCGACAAACAATAAGCGAAACCAATAGGGCCACCCGGTCACGAAGGCACGCAGTAAAACAAAAAGTGTGCAAATGTCACACAAATTTTGTTACCTATTTGTACGAAATTTATAATTGTAAACGGCGCTTTGCAGTTTAAGTTGAGAAGTATCGTCATCGTGCGCCACTCCAACGCTCCGTTGAACAGTGCCCAGCAGGGTTGGATAATGTGCTACTTGGGATGTTACCTTGACTGAAAATGTAGAGAAATATCTCTGCTGAACTTAAACTAAGTATTCAAGGACAGTGTTTTTATATTCCATATCAAGACTAAAATGCCAACAAAATACAGCACAGTGGCCGTGGTAATGCATAATAAATAAAACTTCATCTTTTTCTTCCGGTAGCCCCCCTCTTATAGGAAAACCGGAGCAAAACCATTCCCAAACCGATCGGCTTTTGGCCAGTTTTTGATCGGTTTTTACCATTGCGCCCATCGGTTTTCGACCAGTTTTCGGTCTGTTTGTTTAGTAGTTATTTTACATAGATCAACATTAAATTGAAATGAAGGAAACTGAAGACCGATGTAAGGTGCAATGATTGGTTGGCATTTTACTCAAACATATCGGTTTAATTCATAGAAATGTCGTGAAAACCTCAGTATAGATCGCTCTATTTTATTCCCTTGAAACAGGGAAAATAAGAACAGCTAATCGAAAAATCATAAATTAGGAGATAGAATAGAGCATTTTGAGACGTAATTTCGGAAGAGCGAAAGAAATTGCTAGAACATACCACGTACTTCAAAAGATTAGCATAAACTGCTCGGAAACCTCGCAGAAACCGCCCAGGAAACCGGTCTGAAACCACTCGAAAACCGATCGGCGCAATAGTAAAAACCGCTTGAAAACCGGCCAAAAATCGATCGGTTTTGGAGGGGTTTTTGGCCGGTTTCTGAGCTGTTTGTGTCAGTCATTTGCTATACGTGATATGCTCCGGCAATTTCTTTCACTCTTCCGAAATTACGTCTCAACATGCTCTATTCTATCTCCTAATTTATGATTTTTTGATTAGCTGTCCTTATTTTTCCTGTTTCAAGGGGATAAAATAGAACGATCTATACTGAGGTTTTCACGACATTTCTGTGAATTAAACCGATATGTTTGAGTAAAATGCCAACCAATCATTGCACCTTACATCGGTCTTCAGTTTCCTTCATATCAATTGAATGTCGATCCATGTAAAATAGCTACCAAACAAGCCAGCCAAAAACCGATAGAAAATTGGTGTTACAAACAGGCTGGGTGCCACAGGGGTCAGTTCTTGTCAATGGCAAGCCACCGTTGAGCGTGTTTATCATTTTCGTCGTCTGACGAATCCATTGAGAGTAGATTAGCATATATCTTATCGTTATTTACTACGTACTTAAAAATGAGAGTTAATTTTTTGAGGGCCCCAATATTTTGCATTTTCATCTGGTAAGATGTTTCCAATGTCATTGCGCCTGTACAATAGACAATCGTGTTGTCGTATGATATAACGTGCTTACTGCGTTCGCAAGACCCGTTGCTACGTTAGGCGTTGTTGTTATTAGCGTGGAAACCTCCATCTGTTCGGCGGAAAAACTTGATTTCTCGACAGTTGCTTAATCCGTCTGCACAGCCCCGTCATTAGCTTCTAACGGGTCTAAAAACAAGAGTACAATGCACTTAGTGATGGTCAGCTATCATGCATTACCGTAAATCTATCATATGTTTATCACTTTTCCATGCAAATCAAAGAATAAGCCAAGTATATATCCATTAGTTATTTCACAGGCATATAATCTGGCAAAAAAAACCTCACCCGCAGACATTGGCATTTTATCCTATAAAACACCAAAATGAAATAACTAAAAACAACATTAGTAAAATCGGCGTGATAATACAGGTAACCTGAACCGCAAGACGACTAAACCTTGCATAATATCGCTTATTCTCGATATTTATTAGATGAAAAGTAGTATTGCTTTGAAATATATCAGCACACCGGTAAAAACTGGAAAACTTTGCCACTGATGAGGTACAACCACCATATCAATCATGTCACATGACTCAAAGCCTAACCACTTTTGAGTTCGGCTTCCAGCAATCACTACCAAATGCCTGAGGCTGATCCGTTTAAAAATTTTAGGAAAAAGTAAAGCAATTTACGATCATATTCCAATTAATTTTTTATATTTTCATGATGGCTTCCTAATTTCCGTTCCAAATATATAATGTTCTTCCAGGTAAAACCGCTACTAAACATACCGACCGAAAACCGGTCAAAGCCCAATGTTACGAACGGGCTGTGGGCTGCAAGGAAATTATAGAAAAAGTTAATTACTACTCACAAATGCATCCAAAATTGAACAGTGAACACAATTTTCGCCTCTCCAGACAGGTCAGTGAACGATGTAATCATCATTGGGCAGTGACTCTAGACGTGGTCTAGGTAGAGTGGTCGCCATCTGTCGCTGTACACTATGCACTTGCAAACCAAAAGCCCAGAAAATTTCGGTAATAACTGTAAGAAAGTACGTCTCGCATGACTACCTACCCAAAGTATAGCAGTAATTGCCGATATTTTGAAGCCTTTCAGTATTCACTCTCTTTGGAAATGAAACAAATTCAAGGGAACTCTCAAGAAAAACTTTTTCGAATGAGTGCAAGTGGAGAATTAGCAGCTTGCAATAGCTGGGCTGATAACAGCGCTTTACAACGTTTCTGGAATCCCCACCACTGGCGGATAAGACCTTTTGTAATTCATATCATCATATGCAGATCATGCACAAACGTATGCATGTAGTTCACAGGAAAATAGTCAACCAAGTTGACTGTTAGTTGTTCAAATAGTGATACACCAGTGTAGTTTCTAGCCTGGAGTCTATCTTGGAAATCTGTGTCTATCGTAGGTGGGCATGCATAGGATACAACTGTCAGTCGCCCCTGTGCACTGTGACTCCTATGCATACAGCAGTGATAGCCGTAGAAACGAAAGTGCGGTTTCACTTGCTTGATCGTAGCTCTTGCAGGGGCATCACCAAAGACACTATAATGGATAGTGCGGCATCGCACTCCAGTCCCCTGAATAGCCATGCCATCATTCAATAAAACCTTTAGTTCAAGCATTTAGTTTTTAAAGTAAGAGTGCAAGTCGAGCGGCCTCAACATTCCACAATAAAGACCAAACAAAGAACTCGACTTTGAATCAAGTGTTCGTCCAAAAATAGGCCTAAGTAGTTGCGAAGACCCGCGAAATAAACTCAGTCTATTAACAAGAGGCCAGATTGGAGCCGTATAGTTTCATTCGTAGTTGCCAATTCAGGGGCACATTTTACACATTCAAAAAAGCCCGAAATGTGCGTACAGTCCCTTGCCAATCGCTGTTTTAGGCTTTCGACGTGGTGTCCCCAATAATTTAGGTGGATCGATAGGTCCGGCTGCATCTGTCTTAGGATAAAAAGCCTGGATCTTACGTTCTCCAAAGGCATTTTAAGTTGCACCGCAACCAAGCGTACCGCGGGGTTAGCGGACGAATCTGGACTTATATCTAATAAAGAGGAGATAAACTTTCTGAGACTACTAACCATTTTTTGTTACAATGGTGCAAGGTGTTCGCTTTGCTATTGGAAATATATCTCAGCTTTTGCTGGTTAACACAGTCTGGAACAAAGAATGTTCTTCGTCAAGATCACTGGATGGTATTTTGCTTTCTTGATCGCCATCTAATTGGTCGCTATGAAAAAGAGTTTAGAATGGGAAACATTTTACTCCCATACACACTCGATGTTACATGTGGCAAAACCCGCTGGAGTGCGTGAAGCTTAGGGAAGAAATATCTTCAAGAGCATTACTTTCACCCATCAACAATTTTTTAAGGATTTCTATTCATCAAGAGAATTTCTAAATAGAATGTGCCCTGTTGGTTTTTGATGGACTTTACCGACTACGTCGTACTATTTAACAGCATTTTGGTTGTTATTGCATCATGAGCTGATCTTTTGTGCCGTTATATTTTTGTTCATGATAATTCACGAGGACCACGGTGATACGCTCTTAAATCTCGCTTCATCTTACGAAAAAACGAGTATATAAATACCGTTACGGTTAAGACAAACCTACGAAATACCACAGTCTGGTAAATCAAGAATAAAATTACGGGACCAATGAACATGTAAACACCAAGTTAAAGTGCCAGTGAGAGAGGTCGTAATACAAAAACAAAAAACAAAAGTATACGTAAACATTGTTAAGTTATTAACTAGGTTTCTCTAAAAGTGACCGTAGTCGGAAACAACCCAAGCAAGCTCACCGTTAGCTAGCAACGTCGGACGATCCAAGTAAAAAAATCAGCTTCGGATTAAGATCAGTTAAAATTTAAAAATGAGATCTGGAGAGTATTAAAGTGCAGTTAGCGTTTAAACTCAGGATATAACGATCTTTTAACAGATTGACGAAAATGGATCATCCGTTATTGTACGAATAAGTTTGGAAAATGAACTTTTACAACGGCTTGAAGTGAAAGATCAAAACGAAAATTTCTCACAACCTAGATTGCCATTAGAAGAAATAATACCAGATTTGTAACTTGACGGGTTTTCCAGCTAAATACTAATAAATTAGGAACACCAAACTTTCAGTAGAACCCAACAGCCAAGGATTGTTTTAGGGTTTATTTGCCATATCTTGTGCCGCTCGGGTACCAATTGGTTCCCAGTGAAACACCCACTGATTGGTGGGCCCAAGATTTGTGCTGAAGAAGCTTTATCTGTTTGAGTATTTTGCAGATCAGACAAGAACAGCCCCAAAAAACCAGTTGGTTTTGTGCCGGTTTTCGAGCGGTTTTCATTTGGTTTCTGAGCCATTTCTGAAAATTTTCCGAGCAGTTTGAGTTAATGGTACAAAATACGCAAATCGCTTCATTAATTTGGTAAAGGAAAGGACTCAAGGGGGGCAGTAGGAGCAAGCCTAAATGGTGTCCAGATACTTGCACCGTTAGGGTTAGAGAAAAGCTCCCGGAGTTGTAACTTCGGGTTTGGTGAAATTTGATTTAGCTTGCACAGCAGGAAGGATTTTTGTACCTCCATTGGAAATAAGTAAATAGAAATGTACTTCATCGTATATCTATACAAATAGTATATAGTTGTTTTGATAGATTGGAGTGGTGTCAGATATCGGGAGAGATAGTTTGTTGAGCATCTACTTCATGGCTACTTCTTGTTTGCTCCCTTTTGAGGCTGATGTAAAGGTGTTTGCTTGAATGATATCTGGGATTTTATGGTTCCCTAGTGCCTCTACTTGATGGATTACTGAGGTGACAAATTTTTGAGAGGTAAGAAACACAAAAATCACTGCAGCTGAGTGGAAAGTGTGATAATAGTGGAGACTACAAAGAAACTAAACTATTTGGTCGAATGAAAAACTAGTTAGAAAGATATTCCACAGTGCTATGGTACCACCTGCAACGCAAAGCACAAAACCAACCGTTGTTATATATTCAGCGTTAATTTAACTAGGAGAAAAATCCGTGGTACTTTGGGTGCCAATGAATTTTAGGCTGTGACATGTTGTATGACGACGGGGAGGCATGAGCCCTGCACTCTTTATTCCAGGAGTTGGCTCCTCTCCTTTTTTCTCTTGGCCTTCGGAGTTTCTCGAATGTCCTTCTGGGACTTTCGAACCATATAGTTCTCAGCAGTCTATTAACGTACCTCACTTCTTTCGTCGACTTCCACATTTGGGGTATAGTGGTCCCAACTTTTGTTGAGCTTTTAGACCGCATATATATGAGGGCTCACCGGGGGCGTACAATATGTTAGCCGTTTTTCTTTCGTTTCTTAAGAATCTTATGCCAGATCAGTGATCATCAGTCCATTTAGGTGGTTTGTTTGGAAATGGCACTGGTTCCCTCTTGTAAGGTCACTCCTTATATGCTGTGAAAATCCTGGTTCTGTGCCTGGCCATAGGTGCAGTGAATCCATAATAGTATCGTGAGAAGTACTGAAGTTAAGGTTTAAAGGGGAGGATGTTTGTTGATACCTAAAGGGTCAGACAAAAAGGAAATTTCCAAATACTTTTGCCGAGGGAACGGGAAAGAACATAAAACTCATTATAACCCACAAAAGGCCATCACTGAACAACCCAAGTGCCTTTGTTTTATCGACAATCTGGAGCAATTCCAGCCAGGCTTGGTCCAGTGTGCACAGTGAAAACGGGAATGATATTAGAGAATATGATTATCGACGGCAGATTATTCCAGGAGTTTACTACCCCACTTGTAAAGAAGTTTGATATTATGTTTAGTCTGAATATTTCTTTATTTAGTTTGAGTTCATGACCCCTGAGACCGCCTCGGTACCTTTCATAAACTCATAATTTTCAATTAGGTCACATCTCAGCATTTTCCTTTTCTTGAAGAACAGACAAAGATAGACCAGTTTTTTTCTTGCATGACTTGCGCCTCTGGCTCTCCATTTCTTTGGTAGAAATAGTTTACACTCGTCCTATACAGTTTATGTCCCTCTGCAGGTATGGTGACCAAGCTGGGACACACAGCTTTGTGTGGGCTCAGACGACTGCTTGATATAAAGGCAAAAAAGCCCGGAGTTTGAATGATACTAGAGTCCGTCTACGTTGGAAGAGTCTTCTGTGTGCATCTCCATTTTCCTTCAGGATCTGGGCAGATGGCGTGGAGTCATGAATGACACCAACCTCTAAATCTCATACTATCGTTGTTGGCTTAATCTCTAATGAACCTTGGATGATGTCAACTGAAGGTGAGACAGATGAGGCTGTCAGCAGTCGGCATTTGGAGACTTTTAGTGGGAAGTCGCATTTCATGACCCCACGTGTCACTGCTTGAATATCAGCTGTAATTTCGCCTCGGTTTCCTCTTTTCTCTCACTTTGAATTCGTCCGTAAACACGTAGTCCGGATACTCCAGATGATTTGTGAGGTTTTTGGTGAACAACAGAAACAGAAGAGGGGCTATAAAGAATCCCCGTAGAACTCCGTTGTCCACCTCTCCCAGGCTGGACTAGTCATCATTAACCTTAACGCGGAAGCCTCTGCTTCAAGGAAGTCAGCGATCCAATTTTTCAGTGGGGTACAATGAATGCAATACAACTTCTACCCGAACTACGCGTAATTGGGGATCAAGAACACCGGCTGAACAAGCACATACTCGAACTCGTTATCTGCGTAACCGTTATGTATATAAATATGTAGATGCAATAAAACAAAATGAAGTACTGTCATAACCAATAGCCACAGCCCCCGAGACCAAAGTCGGACAGTTCCGCTGTTAACAGTCCGTGGTTTATAGCATCGGAGTCTTTGCTGAAGTCCAAGCAGCAGACTTCGACCTCTAGTCCTTCATCAGGTTGGTGGGTGGCATCGTCCAGGAAGAATATTGAGTTTATGAGACATGGGTGGTCTTTCGGAAAACAATGTTTTGCATCGTTTAACATGCCGTTTTAGGTGACGCGTGCAACAGTGGGGTCCCTAATCAGCCTTTGAACCCACTTGCATATTATGCTGACTAGGCTGATCGGTCTGTACTGTTTTGCTTTGGTTCGGGGGTCATTTTTGTTGGTGGCTACAACTCACGTTTTTTTCCGGTCCGTGGGGACCCTACCTTCGTGGATGGAGTCGACGAATAGCCTTTAAATTGGGTGACAGACTATTTTCGTTAGGAGTTTCATCATTTCTGGGTGAATTTCATCTGACCTTGCTGCCTTATGTAGATTTATTCCCTCTAGGGTCTTTATGGCTGCCTATGAGGTGAACTCTATGTTCTTTAGTTTGGGCATATGCTGAAAGGGAAGCGCTTTGATCAAAATAAAATGTCAAATAGAAATGCACGGTACCATGGTCGTCCACTTTCTTTGTATCAATTCGGTTTTAGCCTATGGAATAAAGGGAACTTAGCCAACCTGCCCTAGATCGATCTTACGAACGGGCCATGCGGTACAGGGGGGAGGCCTTGGCAATTGAGTGGTTTTGGGTAGGCTGTGTGACCTACAGCAATTTGTGAAATGGCCTGCTCAATTAGATGTCTCCGTGAACCGAAAGCTCCCAGTCTGTGTGTGAAGAAGGAGCACATGACACTGCAGGCAGTGTTCTTTTCTCAAGGGGAGCAGTGTAGTGAGAAGGTCTTTGGTAGCCATTTTGGTGTTCACTTAATGTAAGTTTGGGTTCCCGTTGAAATAAAAGCTGGTCTTAGTGCTCACGGAGTTCTTTCAGTTTGTCTATTTTGAAGATCGAACACGGAAGTTTACTGACCCTTGCATACTACAACTCCGTAGTGCTCTGGCCCTAAGTAGCACGGGGAGAAAATCACTTTAGCCCCGCATCTTTGATATGTTTAACGCAAGGATCATTGTTGCTTGTGTTCGGTTTGAAACAGCAAAAATAGAATACTGCACGAGCGCAAATGCTCAGTAAGTGCACCACAGGGATCGTACACTCATATCCGTCGAACATCATTATGACTGACAACGGCCTGCTCAATACATTAATGCTGTCGTTGCATGTGAAGCAACAAAGAGTGCCGCAAGTGTGATGCGAATTCTGAGCAGCTTTGGTCTACGTTTGCCCCATTTTTGTTAGGACTGTGCAGTGATTGCAATCCTGGGGACCTCATTTGTCCTTTAGCTTACGAAATAGGTATTTTTTAGGTAAGAACCATGAAAGGAAAGCTATGGTAATCGGAAATTTTACTCGAGAACTAGTACTATCGTAAAGGAGGCACTGAAAGTTCCGTCTCGAACTAAGCTTACTGAATGAATGAGAATACCTGTTGAATAGGAATACAGTTCGAACTTGTACTCTGCGCAGTTGCTATTTAGATGCATTCAAAAATGTACTGAAACAACAGAAAGTAATTCTCTTAACAATCATCACATCCACCACAGCTTGAATGAAGTTCCGGTCTTCCGTAGTTCAGCTGTTCTTTTGGATGAATCGTTTTAAATCCTTAAACTTATACTGTTGGGTTAGTAAAAGACTCACTAGAGTGGACTTGGAGACATCGGAAATGGGACCTTCAGGAATAGTATCAGAAGTAGGCATTTCAAAAATAACAATAGTGTTTACAATGTACAGAATCACCGTTCACACCAAGAACTTCACACGATCTTTTACCTACTTGATTGAGAACGATACCGTGGACAGGTCTCATTTCACTTCCTCGAGGATAGATAACCTTGGTTGGTTCCAAAATGAGCAAATTCTTTCGCACCACTCTGTTCTTAGGAGCTTCGGTGGACTCTCTCAAGTTATCGAATAAGCGGAGTTACGACACTGTATTAATTATCTATGAACACTTCTTCCCGGTTCGTTGAACGTGCTGATATACAGCGGTTCATTTTTCTAAATACGAACAAGGTTTTCAATCGCCCCATTGGATTTTGAATGCTGCGGTGTAGCTAGCATATAGTGAAAACCCAACAGCTTCAGCCAGTTTGTCGTCTCATTCGCCGCGAAATTGCCTCGATTATCGGCAACAATCCCATACAGAACAAATTCTCTATTGAATGTCTTTTGTAAGGCTGCAATCGTGAAATAAGCATTGAGAGAAGTGAAATATACCGCCGACCAGCGGGAGCAGGAATCTGTAACAACGAGGGCATAGTACCTGTCAGGAATGGAACCCAGCAGCCAGCGTGAATACTTTACCAAGGCTCAAAAGATGTAGGCCACGGCGTCCACTTCAATAGTCGTGTGTAAACTTTATTCAAACGGTCATGGAAGGTTTTGACAATACGGCATAAATCGTCATTCCGCTCCGGCTACCAACAAGTAAGACGGGCAAGAGATCTAACTTTCATGGTATCTAACCCTCCGGGATGCAAGTCTTGAAAAATCACACCTTGCAACGTGGGTGCTATGATTCTGCTATTACAACAGAAGATAACATCACAAGTCACTGGAAGTTCTTTGCCTCGGTAATAAGATTTGGGAAGCCGACTCCGAACATCTGCTCACCATCCGTTCCGTGTCGAATACAAGATACAGTAGCACTTCTTCCTTCCATGAACTAGATCAGACTGACTAATAGGAAGCAGACCGTGGTAGAGATTTCAGCAACTTCAATGTAATGCAATACTCACCACAGATTATGGGAGTTTTGCCAACGAGTTTTAACGAAGTCACAGTCGGATTGGCCTATGCTGTAGAACTCACCGGTTTTAATGCTGCTTTATGGACTAGATCGTTTAATACCTCTTTCACGGGCTCACTAAGTCCGGGAGGAACAATGCGAAGTTTAGTAAAAAAAAAGATACTGGCAGGCTTAATGTACACCGGATCCATCATGATATCGCCAGAAACCTTAGGACAGTCAAAAATTAAACGTCGAATACGGCAATGTTGAGAATAAGACAAGAAGTTCCGTAGAACACACGATTCACGCAATTCAAGCCAATGAAGAAAAAGTCCAGATCAATTACAAGAAAAGGATACTTATGTGTACTGGATTGTTCTTTGGTAAGAAATAATTCATATGAACCAAAGGCATGTTACTGGTGACCAGTAATACGTTTAATTACAAGGAAGGTGGATTGAAACTGCCCAGGAGGACTAATTTTCTTGAAAACCTTTTGAGAAATAGGTGAGTGTCAGCAACAAATGAATATCGAAAAGAATGACTAGTAATAAACGAACGGGTAAGATTCTGAGGGTTATTGGAACTGACAGAGGATAAAGCAAGAGCCTGGAAATCTGGAATTAGGTTACAACCTTCGGACAGAGGCTCGGCAAAGCAGCTCTTTCTGTGGCAACATGCGGGCTGGCTGTGACCTAGTTTACCACATTGCACAGATGTGGTAGTGATAGTTGGTGTTACGAAATCGACAGGTCATTCGAGAAAGTCTCTGAACACAGGAATAGCAAACATTCCAGTGCTTGCCTGGCTGAACTGCACGAGAGTGAGAAATTTGGATCAATTGATTTCCTCGAAGAAAGTATTTCACTTTTCTCGATGGTAGATCAGAAGACTTCGGATCTTTTGAGGTGAATAAAACTGGAGTCTTGCTAATAACAGCTCCAACCACGTCTTGGTACTACTCACAGATAGTTTTGGTGGATTGGAAAATGCCTTCGTGAAGCAGAGGTCTCTGATATAACCCGGGGCAGGTGATACCAGTAATTAATATATCTTGTAATTGCACCTCGAGCTGATCATAAAAATTTCATTTCGTGGCTGGCGTCTTCAATTGTAACACAAAATCACGTATTGGATGGTGGGTACCGCGCACCAACGAGTGGAATTTCGACCGTTCAGTAGCTTCGAAATTCACCGGTTGAAAATACCTCAGAATCAATGCCTTCAAGGATTCTCATTGCAAAGATACCGCGGAACTTGGAACAGCTAGATTATTTGCGAGGGAATACGCATCCCTTCTGAGGACTGTCAGGAAAGAAGCAGTCTTCTAACAATCCAGTTATTTGCAATTTAAGAGTCGAACTTCGAACCACTCGAAGTGGTCGCCAACCTCTCGTGCACTACTTGGAGCATTCAAAGTTTCCAAGTTACAGATGTCCGTGGTGGGAAGTGGCCGCGACGCCAGATGTGGGGATCGGAAATTTCACTTGAGAATTAACAATATCGCACTTCAGCTTTTATTGGCACTTTATATGCTTAGACTGGGTGTATCAACCAAAAAATCTTCGTTTTAAATTAGTGTGGAGTCTAGGGCCATTGTTCTGTATTAGATATCGGTCAGATCCGCTAATTTGCTTCTCCGTCATCCAATTTTCACGTACACTCTTCTAGCTGACCCTGTTATACGCTGTGGTATTTGTTTTATTTTGGCTGCTAGCAAGCTTTTGAGGAGTAGATTACGAAATTCGACCTTCTCAGAGTGTCCCCAGATTCACTGTTCACAATGTACAAGCACTTAGAAATGCAACAAAGCGGTACAATGTAACGTCATTAACAGTCATCACAGAGACATGTGCATAGTTACTGATCCATGAATAACGTGACTGGTAGTCGTAAACTTGTCAGATGGTGTCACGTGATGCGGACGTGGATCATGCGCGCGAAAAGTGTTCGCTACTAAGATTTATATCCAAGGTTGCACAAGAATGATTCATACGTTCACAATGTATTTGGTCATGTAGGAAGAATCGTGAATGGTGATTCGAATGTGCTCCAGAAAACTCAACAGCGATCGATCCAGAGTGAATTTCTCGTATTGCTTGTAAGTGGGGCACAAAATCACCACAGATCTTTTTCCCTTTATTTTGGGATCGTAACGCCGCTGGCAAGAACCGCCCACGCAGTGTTGAGGTGAGGTGATCTTCAAAATACATCTGGCTTGTCAACTCTTAAGTTGCCTTCCAATTCATATTGTTGTTCTTCGACTGGAGTTCCTACGCTTATCTGATCAACAAGTATTCTCTGAAATGTGTCATCTTGTAAATCCTTAATTTTCATTATTCTCGGCCCAAACTATCGCCTAAAGATACCTGTAGAACATCAAAGTCAGTTACCAGAAAAAATAGGAAACGTCTGTTTTAACTCATGGACTGCAAAGAACCACGTAGTTTTAGGGTCCCAAATGGAACCGTTGTGCTGTCTGACGAAATCACTCGGATTTTCAATGTTCTAGCGGAGTTCTTCGGGACGCGATTTTAGCACAGTTCCCGAGGTGTAGTACGCAACATTGGCCCTTTCAGCAGTGTAGGCTCTAAAAAAAGTGCTTACTGTTCAGTAGCGCAGCCTTATCGGAAAAGATGGTATTACCGAACAATAATCACTTAACTATAAGATATCACAAGGCGCATCGTTTTTTCCATACATCAAGAACGGATCTGTGATTTGGAACTAAGTGTAGGTTCCGCGCTGAAATTAACATTCAATGGCTGAGTATTCTTTTCCCTACTTGCATACGAATGTTCTCAGGTTGGTACATGCACTGCGTCACACGACGAGTGATTGTAAAACAAATTTGTTGATAGAATCAGTCATTTAATAGTCTTCAAACGGAAAACAGATAGACTATCACGTGAAATGAGAAACTTCGTTGGTAACAGTTCTCCATTATCCCTTTTAAAATCCAAATCACATTCACGTAAAGCTGATGACCACTAACATCATTTGTCGACAATGCCGTTAGCCTTATTCCGAAATCTAGGACAGGTCTGATCAAAATGCACACGGAAATAATTGAATATGCATTAGCGGTATCCATAATAAAATTGTGTCAAGTACCAGATGCAAATATAACAGTCTTACGAATGAATTGCTGATCTTCACAACAGAGATGGAGTGATGAAACCGATGAGATATCATCATCCGGTCCAAGTCAGATCGCATGCCTTCCCCGACAATCCCTTTTAATGTGACAAATTTCTTCAAACCTTCAAATGACAATTTTTCGGATGCCTTTTGGCATACTGGGTTTTTTAGCGGTGAATATAAATCCATTCACCCAGCAGTGAAGATCAAGGCTTATCTGTACTGTTTTCTCCCTTTACGGACACTGACTAAAATTCAGATCATTCAACCCACTCTTCAATCCAAAAGGGATCGCTCTGCAAATTCAGATGCTCTTTGGACATGACATCTCGGCCGCGACGCCCATCGAAGTGACCGAGTTGCGTGAAATGAAATCAGATAACACGAAAACTAGCACTGGAGTGTATTCGTCGGTTAGCTTACAACATAAGCATTTTATGAGCATGAAATGTGTAAGGGAAAACAGATGCACACAGTTATTGATCCGTGAATAATGTCATTGGTAAATGCAAACCTGTCGAACGCTGTCATGTGATATGGAGATGAATCATACGCAAGAAGCATGTACTAGTCATATGTACATGATGTATTAGGTCATGTGTGAAAATGCGTGAATGATGATTGGAGTTTACGCTGGACAAATGAATAGTGGTTGGTCTGAATAGGATTTCTCATACCGTTTCACAACACAGTTTCTCTGTTAATATTACAGTTTGACCCGTTGATGAAGCGTATGAAGCCCCGGGCGTGTCCTCGTAGCTCAGCGGTTACGGCTCTTGAAGTACTAAATCTTAGGTAGAGTCTGTGCAGATTCATCTAGAAAGAGCATGGTATTACTTATGCTACATAAAGTTTGCAAACTAAACCTGCGGTGCTAAAGGAAATATACCAAATGATATACGGTACGTTAGAAATGTCCAGTGATCAGGTATGAGGACGGTCGCACACACAACTCATCTGATCGTCACAGCCTTCTTCTGGGTACTTGACACGTCGTCGAAGGTGGATCCCGTTAAATTTGGGGTTGTTATTATTACTGTTACTATTATTATTATTATTATTAATACATCCAGACTGGAGTGAGACCTGGTGGTGACACCATAAATGATCTTTTTGGGCAATGAGGTTCGATGGTACACACATGCGCATGCCCTAGCAAACAGGTCAGGCAATATTTCAGGTTTACTCATAATTCGCATGGACCATAAAAACCGCACAAAAAATAGGGGAAGTACACAACAGGGTTCTTCGAGCGAATGGACTAAATACGCTCCTTACAGCGTAAAGCACTAAACAATAAAATGAAGAGGATATGGAGGGATAAGCGAGTTGCACAAGGTGCCACAAGTTCGCGAGTGGGCTCAAATACCACGAGGCTAACAAATTTTGCTATTTGAATCAATACAGCAACATATTACAGATGTTTCACTTCCGGTACCCCCAATCCTACGATAAAAGCGGCTGATACACACACGAACCAAACTTTCATATAAACCAATTCGCAGAAAGCACCACTTCAGCTGAAGTGCTTGCTATTATTGCCATTATTATTATTATTATTATTATTATTATTATTATTATTATTATTAATACTTTTTTAGCTTTATTCAAATGCAATAAGCCAAGTAATTGGTACTTCGTCCCAAAAGTCGATATCATGTCCTGCTGTTTACAGGCGACTGCCATATTTGTCTAACCGTAGTTTTATTAAACTATTAGGCGCAACACTTTTATTCTTCATAGTTATTTGTTGGCAAAAGTTCACAAATCACCCATCCATTCTGTCACTTTCAGACTGAATAAAATACTGAAGAGTGAACGTCTTGAACACAGTGGGAGAAATGGAATCATCAGAAACTGAATTGACACGAAAGTCATTCAAGGATATTGTAGTTCAGCCGAACCATTCATCCCTACCATTGCAGGTAGCTTTACATTTTAATTCGCTCTATTGCGCGTTATTCTTCGTATCCGAACTGCTGATCATGGTATTCAAAGGGTTGGCTTTACCTTACAACATAGAATATTTTGTTGGAGAAATTATACTCTTATCTTACTTTGCTATTGTGGAAAGCATACGCATTCATTCATTGAGACGTTCGAACATTTTAGAGTCCCTCCTCAGTATGGGATTCTCATTCCTCCTAGTTCCACCAGCTGTGATTTTATGCGTCTGGATTTTATTGTGGCAAACATACACTCTCTACTTTGAGGTCATCTTGACTGTAACTCTGCTCGTTTTCTATCTGGTCGAGACCATATTGATAATTTTGTGTATGGTTAATTTTTCGAGGATTTAAGATTAAAGACCCGTGATTTTTGCTGTTGTCAGATTGATTTGGAAAACTCATTCAATTTCCTCTTTTTACTTATTCCTGTAAATGTCCTAATGTACAAAATAAATGATCAACTGAAGTCGCATTTTCTTCGACGTTTTGAGTCATTTAGTTTCATGCCTGTCCATCAAAACAGTCCACGCTACACTTACTCTTCTCTCCGGATAAGGGGAAACAGGTAAGACGGAGACTGGACAACAGTCGGAGGATAGTAACCATCCATTATGTTGACCCTTGTTACACCCAGTTTTGTATGTTTGGGGCAATTTTTCACCATATGCACGAAACTGCTGCAGTCTTCCTTCTGTTTAACTTGTACACTGATGAGAGATTGCTTTACCGTATTTGCCACCGTGAACCTATAACACGTCGGTATTTCGACGGACGACGGAATCGGGATGGTTCTGATCATTTCTTGTTACATCAAGCATGCAGGACTGAAGCATTCATTGCGGTCAACAGAGTTCTCTCTCTTCCAGAGAACAATTCTCTTCATCGTACCTGAAGATAATGCAGATATCACGAAGCTCACGGTGATAACCAAACAGTTCGCAACATATTTCATCTCTTAAAGAACTACACCTTAACTCTATGACCTTATGCCACAGCTTAGGAACCAAGTGAAGTAACCACGCATGTTATTCTCGAGTTAAATGAAGCCTACTTGACCGCCGAGATTGGGCTCTCTTTGTTGCCCAGTGACCACGCCCGTATGTAAGTTTAATGATTCGAAAGCTACCACCCGTGGTTCACTAAGCTACAGCTTCATTTCCAGTATCTGCGGTAGGAACTTCTAGGAGCTCGTACGATTGATCACGTTAACTTTGCACAAACAGACTGCGAACCGGGGGAAGTTCGAGGTGCTACCAATCTGAAAGACAGTGCAACTGTTGAAGAAGGCTGAATTTGTGCCATAGTTTTCACATAAATTTGTGGCTCTGGAAGTCTGTCTTCCTTTTCAAGACAGTTACAGTCACCAACCACGTGAAGCCGGACCTTGACAGTCAGATCGTGCAGATACGGTGAGGTCACTCTCTGATTGGTCAGTACTCTATCTGCAAACGGTTGAATATCTCCATTTGTATATAGACAGGTTTGTACCGACTAAATCTGACATAGTACATTCCTGCTATTCTCGGCTGGTCTTATCGGTTTCTAGTGAGTACAGTCCAGCTATAAGCTATTTCATTACGTACGATTGGCAGGGTAGATACAATTCTCACAGTAAACCGGTGTGCCTTTGGTCATTCGCCAACCACAGTTATCTGTAGGTCCTTTCCAATTACTTTGCACTATATTTGGTTAGTTCAAATCATTCGTGTGTTATGTGTATCTTCTCTGTTAGTTTGAAAGCGGGTATAATACCAGCACAGTAAACCAAAGACAAACAGGAGGAAGTTCACAGAAATAGTCGTGTTGCGTACTGCCACGGATTACATTACCCAGTTATCCAGTTAAGAGTAATATGACCAAAGGGACTTCACCCGACTTTCTTTCAGAAGTACGTCCCTAGCCTTAGTATAACCACCTACAAGTGGAAGATAGTAAGATTCAATGGAGTGCAGTAGGCTATGCCCTGTCGGACAGCACCACGTGTTCTCCAAGACTTTTAGTCAGCATCAAATACTTCGCTACAGTGTTTTGATGTGCATCGTTATAACCCACTAAACCAAATCCGAACTATTGTACTTCAGCAGCTTCGTATAGCCGGGGTTCAACGGTCTTAACAACCATGTACCTGATCTAATTTGACCGTCGAGTGGTTTACTAAGGTACAACCGCTCCTTGGAGAAGCAATTTTGCTTCCTTCCATAATAAATTTGAGATTTTCATCTAACAACTTTTATCTTCAATCAGCGTAATCTAAACAGCCAGTTCAGTTCAGGCAACCACTTACCCCACACTGGGTGCGGTAGCTTTGGTTGCCATCTATTAGCACCAAACTTAATCGGAAATAATGAAAAACAACAACCATTTATCATGCACTGGTTGCGGTTGTTCTTTTCCTTGCACTCAGCAGGAAATCTCACGGCCGAAACCAAACGAATAAGGAAGTGAAACTAGTAAGTAGAGGACTGTCATTGTTAATATCAAAAAGATGAATAGTGTGCCAATAATAGAACGTCACTGATCACAGCATAGCACCGTATTTCACAATGTCTCTAAACATTGAATAGGAAGACCTACTGCATCGCACCTGGGAGGCTTTACATATCCTACGGGGACAAATCAGCTGGTCAGGGATTTTTAGACCATTTTTCTATACTCTTACTGTCATCTGTCTAGCTAGATTGCATCTAAGTGTGCGATATCAGGTGAAAATTCATTCCCAACCCACAAAGCTTTTGCTTTCTAACTGTCCTAATCTATTAGAGCTTTAGTATGGCATTCAATTTGCCTATCAGATATAGATTATGCGCGGCGACAGCTAGGCCATTTTTATTATACGACCTCCAGACCTGTTGGGTACGAGTAAAGGACGCAAGCGGTATGTCGGTGTTTATGGATCGACATTTTCTTTAAAATATTTGGATCTGTTGGAAGCGCAGAATCAGGAATAATTAAGTGGATTGTAAGATGTTGGATACTGCAGGCCAGTCTCTAAACCGGGCGCCTGATGTGAATAGGTTACTACAGTTGGGACATCCCTGTTCGTGTGAAAAGTCTTCCAAGGTAGGTCAGATAACCTGTCGATGACATAGTGAAGAGGTTTGGAAAGACCAGTGGGCTTGACCGAGTGATATCACGCCTCCAGGTTGGGATCTACGAGATCCGAACATCAAATAACTAAAGACTTCGGGTGGCACGACTATAGGTTTATGGCAGTGGAATAGTTATATCGAAACTCTTCACAAGTCTACATGATTTCCTACGTAGCTTTCTTGGCTGTTTATTATACTTTTATGTTCTGAATTATTTCAGTTTTCATTGAATAACGCTGTCGAATAACAACAAAAACGGATCGCTAAGTCGCGAGGGCATTCACCTATCAGATTTAATACCTCTAGACAAACCACCATCAAAATAGAGACTATGATTTTGTCGATCCTTGACCTGCCCGTGGGTAACTTTGATTATTTTGATTAGCTGAGGTTAAGTTTGCACTAAGTTTCTGCTTCCAAGTGGATAAGCTTCCGGTAAAAAGATTTGATCAGCATACAAAACAAAACACGATAAACTCTGACAGCAAGAACTGCAGAGGGTAACGCGAGAGCTCTAGCTTCCAACTAGTTTTAAACGTTCTCATTCCAGATTGATGGTTTGCATATTGGGTTGAGCATCCGTTTTCCCCCTGGGACTTTTGTTGGACTAAAAGATCCGCCTTTGTGATTTGCTAGGACTGGTCGAAAATCCGCCAACCTATTTTAGTCTATATGGAATAGAAGTGTCAGCTACTTGGCACTCATCAGTAGAGCTTCGTGTAAGACGTGCAAATGATCTTATAAATATTTAATACGAGACACCATTCCATATCACATGACAAGACGGTAAAACAGCGTGACATAGGTTTAACGATTGGCCTTCTTCAAATCAGTGAAGAATCGATCTTTGGACATTTAGTCGCTATTTTTGAATTTGGTACAACATCAGCCGGTATTCCTGGCCAGGTTCAACGAGAGAAGCAGTAAAAATGTCGTGCTTAATGGCAAGTAAGTACTCTTTGCAGACGCGATGCAAACTTCTGCCGATTACAGACGAACCTAAAGGAACTTGCCCTGATTGGGAGTCCGTTTACGGGGTCAAAACCTTAGTAAGTTGAAGAAACTGATGCTGCTGCAATCTTGATACTAAACAACAGATTTTGTTTGAAATTTCGAAGTTGATATTTCTGGGTAAAGTTTGGAATGATTTTGAACATTCTGTTGCGAATACATCACAGTCTGCGTACTTTACAAAATGAGCAGTTTGTACTTTTGCTTAGTAGCCTAAATCTTGAGGATTTTCTGGGGTTTCGCAAGAAATTTTGATAACGCACTGATAAGTCGGGATGTTTATTGTTCTGAAGTTCTACTTACAGTTAACATATGATTTTCTGGTGTGTAATTTGTAATTAGCAGGGTTAAAAGTACAGACCCAAGGAACCTCTTCCATAGACTAATACACCGTGTGATCTATTCGTATCAAAGCAGATCTCAACCATTTGGAAAAGCCTAATTTTTTAAGTAAAGTTCTCCCGAAAGTTCTTCTGAATAAACAAGGCATGTACTTGAATGCGCGTATAACAAAAGAGTTAAGTGATTACTCAGACCTACTCATTATTGGGAAAATTGTAACTACTGACAAGCTTCTACAAGCGGACAGCTACCCTTCCTTCACAATCTGTGAGCTGATATTTTGGCACCTTTTTCAACTTACTCGTTCGATGTTCGATACTCGATGGTACCAGGGACAAAAATCACATATGATAAGAACAGTCTGTACATAAATTTAGTGCAAATAAGAAAGCCAAGAACAGAGAGAACAAATATAAACCTGACCTCGTATACAGTGGTCTCTGAAATAACTTAACAGAGTTTGCATTCGGACACTTGAACACTGGTACCGATACCGTATATTTGCCATGTAGATATATGCTCACCAGGAAGCGGTGTACAGAGCCGCGTGAGTTTGATCCTGACAGCCACAGATCATGGAACGGGCACGAACAACGCGGAGAACACAACGCAGTAACCATACGAGGATTCGTCTGAAGCAAATGAGTTTTATTCTGCTGAAACGATAAAGCTTTGAGTGCAATGAACTGAAAAGAGAACACCAAAAATAGAAGATATTAAAAGTAGCTTATTTCTCCAGTAGCAACTTTCATTTCCGCTTGGTCTCTCTTTGTGTCTAAATTTCTGTAGCTCAGGGCCAAAGGATACTGTAAGGTAGTATGCAAAACCAAAGCACTGCCGTGCGAATTTACTGTTGAAAGAAGTGAACTAACCACGTGAGAAAGTGATATACTACAAGTATTGTAAGCAGCTAAGATGAGTCCATCAATATGCAGTTCACGGGTTATCACTGTTTGAAGTCAGTAATGGAACAGTGTTATATCACGTATCGACCACCTGAAAATAACAGGATAAAACCAGTTCGGAGAGCCTGGTGGTTGGGTGTTCAACTCACAATCAAGCTCCCCCGGGTCTACGTCCCAGTTGGAGCTCGATGTACAGTATGGTCAAAAAAGGTGGAAACACCCCATAAAGATCGAATTATTAAACTGGCTACTGTAAAGCTGCTTAGTAGGCGTATTAACATCAAGAACCTGGAATCTTACAACGGCTCAGGTGAGAGTTACGCTGTGCCCATGCTGCGTTCTCTGGGTTTTTGTTCAAACATCGACTAACCGGTGATTTCATTCATGATCTTATTCAAGGCTAATGAGGAGAAATAAGGCCACATTAACTAGGATTCCGGATGTAGTGATATTACTATTAATAGCAAACAGCGGTTCTGGTCAATGCTGGTATTTCTGTTGATATTCTAGGGACCCTTTTCAGGCGAATATTTTTCTACCAAAACAGAGCTAACTGGAATTTATCAGACCTTCAGTTACCTAATAATAAAAGGGGTAGACAGGTAAATAACTTTTGTCGCAATGCCTACCCACATGGAACACAGCGAATAAAATTCGGGACAGTCATGTAGTGGTAGTCCCGAAATTGATAGAATTTGTTTCCGACCTGGCCTAGCAACTGTCCCGATTACTTGGGCTGTCAATATAGCATAAAACTTAGTCTCACTAGCTTGACAAACGATATGGGCTGTACAAGGCAATGGGAAGCAGAACAAATTCCAATCGTATAACCGTGTTTATCGTAGATTCGTGTCGACGTGAACGGATGAACCTGGCAAAATCTTGTTTAAGCCACGTATGTGTTCCGTGGTCTCGCGGTTTACGGCGAACCCAGCGAGCCAGGAGTCGGGAGGTCGAGCCTCCAGCGGGTAGTTTTTATGCCTGAGTGAAAAGCTTGGCAAGTTTTTCTTACAATGGAAATATACAGTCATAGAACAACAGAGTCAAGAACATAAACGTAGAATTTTCATGCACTATACATCATAAAAAAGTAAATCTGAATGGTGTCAGTATACTAGAAACAGTGAATTAAATCATAAGTGTGCGAGGTTCATAATGCATATGCACGCTACTCATGAGTAGGACAAACGAGAAAGTCGCCGGGATACAAATTACAAAAAAGTAATTTACAGCCCTGTTACCGAAGTGATCATTATACACCGCTTTCGGTGGCTCGGTCGTGTTCTGTAACTTCCTCCTCACCGTCTACCTTTCTGAGCTCTATTAGCACATGCTGGATAAGCCTGGAAGAAGCGACGGGGCATTCAGGCCAAGAGTTAGCATGGAGGTGAGACGAAGCTAGCATCAGCACCGGCTTCGTTTGATGCTTCCTGCTTTCCTGACTGGGACCCAAGGGACGAGGATGGTCGTAGGTTAGAAACACTAAAAGACATGACTTAGGATAGAAGTCCCTGGTGCAAAGCGTAGGCGGTTTGTCGGTCACATTCTTGTGTCCCGTAAACACAAAAATATCATTCCGGCAAGCAATATATATATATATATATATATATATATATATATATATATATGTATATATATATATATTGAGGGTTTTATTTTAGTATTTTCAAGTGCACAGATGCATTAGCCTTGTCTCGGAGGAAGGCGGTTTGTTGCAGTCTGGGTAATCCACTATATACTGCTCATGCCATCTCCTACTTTGGGGGCTACAGAAGTTATACAAACTAAGTCGACTAGTCGGAACGTTGCCACTCAGGCAACCCATTAGATGTCATGGAATTTCTTGCACAGTATGTATAACTATTTGTTTCATGGAAAATGTAAAGCTCTCAGTATTTTCTCTGGATTGTACTGATAAACTCATTTGCGTAACCAGGGTAAATTTTCCACACATTTCAGCTACCGGCTGTAGCCCGCCACATACAGGAGTTTAGTTTTCCGATCTTCTATCCATTGCAAACAGTTAAGACGTTCTTACCCTCAGAGCCGTGCATGATTTTAACCGACGATATATGTTCTCCAAGGTACCACCCTGTTTCTCTTCAATATAAGCGTCTTACATATCTGGTTATGATGACTCTGTGCTACAAGGTATAACAAAAATATCGATCCTTTAAGCCAGATACCAAAGGACATGCTGTTCACTGGTCTAGTGATAGATTTACTGGATGTATGAATATTTTATTGCGTCAATATTTATCTGTAAGCACTGCTATCAGGAAACAGTCCAGTTTTTTGGTTGTTCTTCTTTCATCCATGACTTGGTTTGACACGATCAGATTATTTCCAAACTGCTGACTGTTCACGTCGTTCGCCACAAGGCATTTCACACCATGTCTAAAATAAGTGTGACAAAATATACTTAGCAACCCCTATCGTTTAGCCATTATTTACCTACTGATGTTCAAATCTCTCTGCGGATATATTGGACATAAGACTTCAATTCCACTACGAATTGCGGCTTGGAATCATAAAATTTTCTAACCGCAAGAGAAGTGCCGGTCAATCGATCGACTCCATCCGCAACTACTTTTTCTGTCCATATTTTGCTCAGGCCAAGCGTAAGAACGCAATAGCTTCGATATGGATCACACGACTTGCATTCATTTACGTAACTGCCTTTAGTTAGAGTTAACGTCTGCACTCGGTTATCCGCTCAAATATGTGTGTAGGTTGCAAAAACGTGATTTTGGACACCTAATTCATCGCGGTTAACTGGCCTTGTTGTGTTCAATTAATGTGCTTTTAAATGACTTTGCGATGGACTCGGGAGGCTTGTGTCAACTTCCCTTCCGCAATGTTATTATATGCAGTTAGCCAGCCAACCGTATTTTACGTGAGTGGGACAGTTAACAAAATGCGACCAAGGCAACCTAGGTGCGACTGACAGAAACATTTAGGATAACCACTAGGGCTAGAGGTTACAAAAGGCACGACATTGACAAATCGGGTCACAGGATCTAAAACCGCCACAAAATGGGCGGAGAAACAGAACGTGGTCATAATGCAGCAATAAATCAGATAGCACTTAAATCACCCGACGAGCAATTTAGCGCACCAGCCAGGAGCGTATCACCGACCAACTCTGGTCCGATCTCAGGTCAGTAGCTCAAAGAGAGACTGGAAATGACCAGCTTGACTCCTCATCCAGAAAGGAAGTAATGCACAATGAACCACGGAAGAGCTAATAAACTATGGCCCAAGTGTCGTCATCTGTGCCCAGAATGCACTTCTTGCCTTACAGTTGACAAGAGGAGCAATGTTTTATTTCCGCTCACATCCTTCGTAAAATCGCATGTGCATGCAACACGGACAACCATTCAGTGACAGGGATGCAGCGCTTGACAGGATAACGCGCTAGTCATTGTTTACCAAAGTCCCTTTATTTCCAGCTGATTAGGTGAGAATCTGATGTGGCCCAGTTAGATTTATCGTGGTAGACAAATGGTGGCTTGAAAAGGGTTCTTAGAGTATGGGCGGAAATACCAACATTCACCAGAACTGCCATTTACTACTGACAGTACTGTCACTACTTCCGGAATCCCTATTGTTATATTCCTCCTCCCCATTGACCTTCGAATAAAATTGTGAATGAAGCCACCAGTATAGGGTGCCTTGGGTTTCTTTATTTTCACGCCAACAAACCTGACACCCAGTAAAAGATATTGACTTCCTGTGTCACTGGATCGCATATGATTATGACCTAAATAAAGTTTATCCCATAAGTGATCACAAGTCACTTGTGACGGTCCAAAAAGAATCAGTTAAATAAGAACCGAAATACCCGAAGTTGCGAAAGTGCTTTAACTTATGCCTGTAACATCAAACAGAACTAAACTGAATTATCATATCCTGGTGTACGCCTACCTTAGAGTCGTTTTTAGTAACCCTTTAGTGGACAGCAAAAACTTTATCTCATTTCATCTTTGGGGTATGGAAGAGATACATTACCTGGAGCAGTGAGTTTAGGCCGAAGTTCCCACCCGAGAAGTTACGAAGAGAATGCACATGAAACGTACCTCTGTAATGTAATCGAAGTAACAAATCCCATCGCCCCTGAAAATTGATGTTCATTGTGGCTGGGGTTAATGGTTTTCAGCAACTTCCGATCTCTGAGCTTCGTGTTCAGCTAGTTTGCCTTACGTAGATACACAGATATAGTAGTCCCGTTTTCACTTCGTGCTTTACAATAAACCAATATTTTTACATTTCATTCTACGTTATTGAGTCGTTCATTTCTCCGATTAGCTAATCAAATATTAGTTATACACACTACAATATTTTACTGAAAATTGCATTGCTTGTCATAAAATCTTCTGTAGCAGGGGCCCGTTAAAAGTGATCTTTTAATGAACTCGTGCACCAAGCAGCTGCTCAGTCAGTGTTTGAACGGAAACCTAGGGAAGGCACCACAGGTAGAACGTAACTGTCATCCCTTGGTGAAATTTCATTTCTTAATATTATTATTGCCTACTAATTTGTGCGACAGTAGTCAGTTTGATAATTCGATTATCGTGGGGTTTTCCATGTTTTTTTTATGTACTGTATATGATTCCTTATAAAACTAAAACAAATGAGCAGCGCTAACATGGATTTTGGTGGTCAGTTGGGCTTTGATTCTGCATAACAAACTGTTTTGTCGGCGTAAAAACCTCTGGATTATCCCCGGTCAGTGATCACTCGATCGTCCAATCGCAACGGCAAAGCAACCACGAACAAAGTGCGGAAACTGTATTCAGTTGTAACCAAAAATGAACACTATATGGCATGAGACAAGGAACGTAAGGACACATGCGGCGTTGCTGTTGATAGCCCAGAGGGGTGCACGGGTGTAACTGGTTAGGTCGGATCACAGTGTGTCATAAGTGTGATCGGCTGGCGGTTGGTGTGTAGAGCAGGCAGTAGGTTGTCTGTCAGAGGGCGATATGAACAGTGGCGTGTGATAGACTGACCGGTTCATAGGCACAAGCTTCACGACTGCACCGATATGTGGGATATGCGGGCCTTGCCACTGATTAATGTTCATGAAGCTCCCTGTCCGTGGATCGGAAGAATGGGAACTGCAGTCTTGCTCATGACGTGTTTTCAGGGAGATTCCCCACTTCCTGACATAAACCATCTCATATACGGTAATTATCCTTCAACCTAAAGACGGAACTGCCCGGCCCAATGCCTCATTCTGCATAGGCTCCGTCGTGTTGTTTACGTTGAGACCCAACTAATTCCTTCAAATCGCATTTTCAGAACCTGAAAAGAAGCACATGCCAATGCATGGTCCTCATTTACTACAATGTCAATCAAGTTGCTTTTGGCAAATTCCGCAACACCATGGTGGTTCACGCTCCCATTTTCCGAGCCTATGGAAACGGAGAGTTTTTGGGAGTAGCTAAGGTGAGCGAAAATTCCAAACTACGTTTTGCTTACTGGAACTATAGCTGGTTGTCCTATCAAACACGTCACCCATAGGTCTCATATGAATCCCATGTTGATTGGTAGGTATACTAGGCAGGTTTGCGCACTCAATGTCTGGCCACTCCTAAAACGCTAGCGAAGAAAGGGCACTATATCAAGCAAAATGGATAAATCGTTCAAAACCAGTCCGGATAGCGTGGTAGTTAATATTTTGACTTACAGAACTTCACTCCAGGTTACGTGCCAGGAGGGCGCTTAGTGGTTGTGGACTGCTGATGGTCCCTAATAAAGGTGGAAATGCGTCTATAGTTTATTGTGATTAAGCTGGACCACCCGATACAACCTGTGCATTCTACTGTAAACCCGTGTTAGTCACAATAACTAAAACTCCTCTTGATTACAAGAATACTCGACTACGTTTTTTCATTGAGTACCGAACATTTAAATATAACTGAAGGTTCTCCTTCGTTTTCTAATTGTTAGAGGCGTAACACAGAATTATTCCCTAATGTTTGCAAATACTCCACAGCAGATTCAAACCGGTACAGGAAGTCTATTACGCACCTTCAATGAGGCTCATAAATCAATGAAATTTACAGCCAAAGTAGATACGGGAGACCAAAAGCCTTTCCCTGATGTGTACCTAGCCCGAAAAGAGGATGGTTCCATTCAACGTAGAATATACAAGAAGAAGACATGGACCAGCCAGCAGAAAAACTTCCACAGTTAATTTATCTTTAGGACAGAAAGGAAACTTAATAAAATTTTAGTGTCAAGAGCAGAGGAAGTCTGTTCACTGGAGGTGCTTCAAATTGAATTTTTTTCACCACCAGCATCCTTCGAGGCGAAGGATTTCCAGACAAGTGCACTCAACGTCATGTGGTAGAACAGGAAGTAAACTCGCTAATAATCACGGCTAAAAAGAAAGGTTCATTCATCAGCCTTTCTTTTAGGAACGACATGCTGCCAAAAACCCACCAAAAGTGCTTAAATGACGCCGTAAAAGGCACCACCGAAGCCCTACGATTAACGTGTTCTTTCTAAGATTCCCCTTTGATAATAGTGTGGAACAATGACAATTTACTGATGCTGATCACCTCGCTGGTTATTTGTTCATTCAGATGAAACTTTTGCGGCCGAACTGCGTGACCATTGTCTCTTCGCATCAAAGAGGACTACCTGTCTTGGCTAATTTAGGATGGATCCGAAACGACTTCTAGCGGGATTCTTGGTAATTTGGCTGACACTGGTCGTTGAGTAGATCCCAGTCAAGCGTTTAGGATACTTTACCAAATGCCCCAAAACCGATAAAAACAAGTCCGAACGCGCACACGAGCTATTATCGAGCCCATCGGAATAAGGCAATTAACACCGAACCTATGAGCACAAAGTAATTAGGGCAAATCCTCCACCTCCCAGGCCGATGATGGCGCAAAAATACACGTCGCACACACAAAACAAACAGCCATTAGTAATTTTCGTGGGGAAAATTGACCTGTGGTCAACTACTCGACCACTTTTTCAGGTGGACGACACAATAACCGTGTGCCCTTCTTTCCTCATCACACACATACACACGCACAACGATTAGGCACTTTGTTTTCAAATCCTGTGCATTGTGGATTTGCAATTATATAAATGGTAGGGGCATGAATACGAAATTTTGAAAACTTGTTTGCCTGAGCTTGTGTTCCTGATCAAGCTAAGAATTAGTTCTAGCAGACTACACACCTAATACAATTCTTAGAAAACGAAGGAGAACCTTCAGTTATATTTAAATGTTCGGTACTCAATGAAAAAACGTAGTCGAGTATTCTTGTAATCAAGAGGAGTTTTAGTTATCGTGACTAACACGGGTTTACAATAGAATGCACAGGTTGTATCGGGTGGTCCAGCTTAATCACACTAAACTAGCACATAATCGTAGAAATACTTCTAACAGGGCCGATGGAATGAGTCAGTATATTCGTATAATCACTTCGGAGCTAACATCTGTTCTTTTAAGGTAATGTTTCGTGAATATCGATTTCTCTAGTCATGATTTCGTATAGACAATATGACGGTTTTTTGGCGGAGGTAGGACAATCTCGAAAACTAACGACTACCAATGTTATCAGTAGCCAAAATAGAAATACGAAACTACCGGGGCTGATCAGTTTTTCTTGAACACTATGTGCAGTGCTTTTATGATTTCCAACGATGAATTGAACTTTGATACTGCATGAGGTGTCGTATCATTTAAATTTAGTCACTTACTCATCACTTTTCTATATTTGGTACAATTGTTTATGAGTCTTTCTTACCTATTCCGCTCCCTTTTACGCAAGCTTTTTAATGTTCGGTGATTCAGGGTTGTCGGAAATGACGTTGGTCAGTCGACGTTTCTCAACCATGATTTACAACTGAATAATCAGGGGATAATAATCTAAAGCTATTTGGTGCCAAACGCTGTATGTGTATGCGTACGTATATTTGTTTGCGTATAATGGGTGTGTGAGAAGTAGGTCTCCGTTTCATCAATGGTGACCGTTTCATATGAGGTCAAAAGGGAATGACATTATTCGAAATGAAAAGTATCGTTAACTGAGAAACTGAAACATTCTCGGTGAATTGCTTTTGATTTCCGCTCGTCGCGGTCCATAAATGGGTCAGTGTGGAATTCGTTTTTCCGTTAGGTATTGGGTTTATGCAATGCCAATTAATCTAATTTTACAATATGACTCCCAGACTGGTCCCTTATGCGTTGAAGATATAAGCGGTTTATTGATTTGTGGTGCGCTGAAGGGTATTGGTCCTTCTGGTGGATTTCAAATGTGAATGTTTTGGGTGAAAATCCTGCCAACGTGGGACGTTCTTCATTCAGCAGCCCTTCAATTGCCGCTGCATTCTCCCGGAAGTGAAGTAACACTGGGAAGATTCATGAACTACCTGAAAATCGGGGTTGTCCGAATTTAAATAAAACTAAAAAATAGAACCGAATCGTCGGATTTGCCTCTTGTAGAAGTTACCCTCCTAGATATTTCTCTCACCGACGTATATTATGCGTTCATTGAAAAGCCGTTCTTTGTGACGTGAAAATCGGTAATAAGAGCACGTAATCTAGTGAGGCCTGCATCGCTCTAATGACAACTCTATGCATTCCGTAAAATGACTGTCAAGTGGAATCTTATGTAAAGTGATTGTCGCAATTTATCACATTATGAATATCGGCGTCAGTATTATTATTATATCAATAAAGGACTTGATTCACTTTGCTGATACTGGTGTTGTTACCACTACTACTAACATAGTTGGCAGTAGTGGTGAAAACCTGTGAACTTCTTTCATTCTTTATACCACAACGATACAACACTTCCATGCGGCTTTCTCAATCTATTAGGGGCAGTTGAATACGTAAGTCGACTGTCGCTAACCAGGTCCTTAATAAAGGACCATCATTTGCATTATATTCAGTGTTTACATTTTATAGACAAACTTTAATTACCTCATACACAAACTAGTCCTTTCACAGTGGATCATTAAATCCTGTCGTCAGTGCTACGATTCTGCCACAAATATGATCAACTACTCAGGATTTTTCCTGATTTATCTTTCCGTCCGTCAGGATATCTGCTGCGTAGAAGGAGTCATGCCGAAGAATCAGAATATCGGGGTTCTATCATTTGATCACAGTGAGGAGGCAACCAAATGCATGGAATCTACACCGGATCTACGTGAACCACATCACTATGGAGGACAGGAGTTATTTATTGTTCCACTTTGCAGTCCTGCACAGTCCTGGCCAGGTGAGCGAACGACCGTCCCGATTCTTTTCACAGATGCTTCTACGATTCTGTGCTTCTGGGATTCTTAGCATTTGTTTCAGTAGTTTAACTGCAGGTGTGGCACAGCTTAGTTTTGTAAGCTGAGATATCTCTTCGCGGAGTTTCTCAAAGCTCATGCCAGTTAGAATGAATAACTAAATAAAGGTCTGATAAAAACAGTGGTCTGAATTCACTAGCAAATCTACGGAAACAGCAGCACCACCTTTCATAGGCCTCAAGCGATCAGTTCAACTTTTACCAGTGCGTTCTGTCGCTGCAAATTGTGCACAGAATATCAGCCAGCACGGTACTGACGTTATAGATACCTGGTATGGGAGCTTAACTGATCATAGTTTACGTCGTAGTGAAGTTGTTTTAATCAAAGGTTATTAAATACAAGGTCACTGTGGGGTTTCTAATCCTTAAGTAGTGGTTAGCCTGGCCACTGGATGTGGCTCAGAATCGAGGCCAGAAACTCGAATGCTGTAAAGAATGCTTCGTCATTTTGCGCGATGTCATCATTCTCGAAGTCAGCTGAGACTAACCCACAAAACCCTATCCGCAGTGGGCTCTCCTACGAGGAGCATCCACCCACATTCTTGGTTCACAAGTGATGTAATTGTGAATGAACACTAATGTGGTGTACAGGTATGGGGACAAATTGTCATAGGAGTACCGAGTATGCATTCCCGATGAGTGCGATAACCGCGAAACCAGTTGTGTGTTTATGTAAAGGCAGAAAAATGTCAAACTACCCATACATCAGTTCTCTCTTATTGCCGGATAAGGAGAGAAGGCTGGGTTAAGATCCGTAGAATAAAGAAGAGCTGCTCTTTCTGAAAAAAGCACTTGTGAACTCACTGAAGCTGCATACTCTGTGTGTATTTTAGGTGTGGCTTATTTCCACCTTTTCTTACTTGTGTATGTTATCACCACGGTGAAGTGAATCTTTTTAATTCCGTATATTTGTATATGTATACTTTAACTAGTGGTTTGCAATTCCAGTTGTATTGAACACATTATTTATGGGTACACTTTGCTTGATCAGCGAAAATCAGCCGAGAAACACCAATTAAAACTTGTATTGCAATGGATGTTAGTTGATCAACAAGGGTTAACAGCCCACTGTACGCATCAAATTATTTCTCCAGGATATCGTTACATTCAGTTGGATATTTACGAGCCTAAAAATGCTGAAGTATTCTCCCGATACATGAATCAACTTGTCCCGATTGTGAGCCGATACGGTGGTCACGTCATAGCTGGTACGTGTCAGACCGGTCATCTGTTGGGTGTGCGTCGTCCAACTTTCATCTTTTTGGCTCAATGGAGATGCCGTGAATCGTTCTTCTCTTGTAATGCCGAAGGTAAATTAATCGGTTTTTCTTGTTATTAAATTAATTCATACTGTTGTAACTTGGGAAAATGAATCATCATGAAGTGACTCAAGAATAGTGAAATAACGTGGACGTTCTTGCCAATGGCATAAAGTTATATTTTCAACTAGTCTGAATACACTGATAGGGAACTATTGTTTCTCGTCTTCAACAAAATGATTTGCTTTTGCTGCCTGAACATGACACTTCGGAAGAATCTTGACAAAACAAACCATGCTGTTGCCATTTTAAAAATGGATCAATCACATTTCAATAATTTCATCCTTTTCACGCGGTGGGTTGCCATTTAACTGAATTTGCACCCAGAAAAAGGAAATGATAAATAATGTGTACTGTCGAAATATTTAATGCCATCTCAAATCGCAACCAAGATGTATGTTACATCGCAGCGGTTTTTTTTCCACAGAAGTAAAAAGGGTTGATTAAGAAAGTGCAGAACGAAGTCATTTCTCGGGATCTTCACGGGTCAACATTACAATGACTGTTTCTATAAAAGTGCACTTTGAAAAAGACAAACTTTCAAACAGTCATCATAATTAGAGCAGAAAAGTAAAAAATTAGGACACTGTCTGACTGATGGGAAGATGAGTAAACCATTTTTTTATATTGAAGTTTTCCGTCAATCGGACGAACTTGTCTTCGGAAAAAGCATACAGTTGGGCCCTAGTTTACGAAAAATATCCATTCGTACGCGGTCAACGCACACGATCATCTCTACGTTTGTGTCACGAGTACGCACGCGCCATCGGCACGCGTAACCAAATGTCACTCCACGAACTAACCATTCGTCTCATAGTTCGGACACCCACAGATTGTGTTGAGTGTACACTTCCCCGTTGAACTGATGATGGAGATTTTGCTTTTGCTCGTGGCCCTGCAATCGTTGTACGTGGCGTTCTACTTCTGTTTTGCTTAATTCTGAGCACAGCACACTACAAGAGCACCACGCAAATTAACCGAGTTTCATTCCACTGGAATGCGTAGTTGATCTCTTCAGAACATTACTATTCAGATCACGTGAGACTTCCATTGCCGACGCGAAGAAACAATACAGAAAACAAGGCAAACAGGCGGCTGTCTACTTGTTTCCCCCGCATTCATTCTGAACCGAAAATAGACAGAGTAAAACTGACCAGTCAGACGAAAAAACGAACCTTCTTTTCAGTAAAGTAACAAGTAATCGCTCGGTATCGTCAAACTCACTTGCGGAGTAGCCGAACTAATTAATGGGAGCAAAACAACTCTGGTATCTATGTTATCAGTCAAAGAAACATTCCCAATGTGCTAAATCCAATTGCTTTCACCTAACGATTTCATGGAAGATGCCCAGCAGTATACGTGGACATTATAGATTACCAGTCACGCACTTTGATGAATTGATCTAAATGAGAGAATTCGTTGACTTCGGCGGGATGTAAACTCATGCACGGGCACCATCCATGCTTTGGTACTGTGTGCCCTCCATCAGTTGAGCTACGAGCTAATGCCGAGGGGCTTCGGATTTTTCGCATATAGATCATACAGTTTACATGCTCAGGTTACATTGGCACGTGACACTCACCGCAATGAACTAACTTGGAATTTGTCTTTCAGTATCAGGCTTTCCCCACAAACCAACTAATATCCATCATTTGAATGCATGAGCAAATCTGATAATGAAATACGACTTGGAAAATTTGAAAAACTATAAAATTATTCAAAAGTGTAGTGGTGTTTGGGTTAAAAGATGTCATGGTCAGTAGTTTCGCAAAATCGATGACAGTAGTGGAACAGAAAGTCGATAAACCGCTAATCGTACAACGCTAGTGAGGGGAAAATACTGCAGTATTTTCTAGTAAAATCCATTTCAAATCTTTTACTATAAGTCCAAAGTCAGACTGATCAACTGCGCTGAAGCGTAAGCCGCTCACATTCATAAACACGATATGTACGAGCATGCTCTATCAAACAGGTTTGGTCTTAAGGTCAAACACTCCCTTGATCTTTCGTTCACCTACTTAATACTAGTAGGATTTTCGAAGTTTTCCAAAGTTTTGGCTCCATCTGATTGTGCTTTTTTATCACGATCATAAAATTAACTCAGCTGAATCTAGCATTTACTTGTAAAGGTACTGTGAAATGATTTTGGATACCTGGGACAATTTGTTTGATGAATGATTCGTCCTATGATACTACTGGCCGACTACCCAGTAAAAAGCTTCCCGAGCATTTTATTTTACTTTCTATGTGGCAGATATAGTGGATGACCTGAAAGCAACACCCATGTTACTCGAAGATAGAAAGTCAGACTGGAAAGTGTATTCAGAATAGGGCTTGATTCGTGAGGTTCCTGTCATTATTGTGCAACACTGACTGCCATCCAAAAGGGCCGGTAACTCTTTCAGAATAGTCATTTGATAAGATACGGAACTACCGATTGTCGGCAGATGACTCAATAAACGGAAGTTCCGTCACTGCCACAGAAAGATATTAGATTCAATTAAATTGCCCAGATTCTGTTCGTCGTAAACTTGAATTAGTTGGTATCATTCCCTGACAATTTCTAGACTGGGTGGGACAGTCATACATTCGAATTCCCTCAATAAAAAACGACAGTCTGGAGCTATATGGCAAATGGATTTCTCAAAACAAAGATTCGCAGATGCTCACGAGTATATTTTCTCGGAGACACAAAGCATCGAATTATTAGTCTGTCATCGGAAATAACTTGACGGGAAATATACGATAGGTATAAATAGTCCGAGTGTACAAAATGATGGCCACCAGCCAAGATGAATAAAACTCATTCAAAAAAGCTCACTTTTGTTTAAAATGGTACAAAACAAAGCAAAAATCTGAACCTGACAACCATGGCGAATCAATCGTTAGTCAGAAATGAGCACATTGCACAGACTACTTACGTCTTTACTGAACCTATTAAAGACGTCGGAAGAAAGGCCAATACAAAAGCCTTTGTTTCGACTCGTTCCACATTTCAACAGCGGATTCAATATTTTGTCCACCACGACCTCCAGAACCACCGGAGGATCCAAATATCATGACAGACACAGACAGATATTTACATCCGGTTCGACAGGAACATCGGTGCAAATCCCCACTGGTCTCAGGTGCTTCGCAAGGTGAGCCACCGGGAATTCCGACGAATACTGAACAAGGTCTGATGAACAATGCGGATCAGAGAAACTTTTGTGTGGAATATCTTATTCACTCTAACATCTTCGTCCCGGAACTTGATACGTTGTAACAAAATTCATCTTGTGATCGTTATGAAATCTTTAGTTTTTATATGGTGATCAATGTGAAACCGTCATTGAAATTTGTCCCTCAGATTTTCAATTAAGATCAGCGAATATTTTTTGTTTACCTGTTAGTATCATTTTAACTCCCAGATTAATTCATGTTATCGAGAGAATAATGCCTAAAACAGAGCAGATGAAACCCTTGCCCACAAATACTACATGGAATTTCTTTAAATTAATCTCAGGTTCATTTCGAGGTTCAGCTGACTTTAGCAGCTGACTGTCAACTGTCAGCAAGCTGATTCAGAGGAATTACATGCTCCGTCTTGTAATCACTTTCCATTGGAATCTCCGCCCCCCTTTAGAGACGTAATTTATGTTTGCTGCTATCTGTTACCTTGAAAAATAATGGAAAACAAACACACAAATTATGCTAAGTGTCCTAGTGTATACATGTAGGAAGATTCATCGTAGGGTGTTATGTCATAGTACTCAGTCGTACGCGTCAGAAAGGAAATAACCGGGACCTCATTTCAGTCTCATTTATTTGGGGGTACATACCCCTCTAGCTTATGCACAATAAAATGTGTCCTGCAAGATAGCAGGGGATCTTAAGTATGAAGTGCGCAAGCAGCCTATGTATTCCGATGCTCGAAGATTACTTTGTCCTAATTGTCAACGGATCTTGACCTAATCTCCTCAGCCTACTTCAAAGCTTGCCTGCCTTTAAACGGACGTGTCTTAGCTAATAACCCTGACATCAGTTATTGCGAGTTTTATGTAAAATGTTCATTTGTCGCTGTTATTCCCGTGGTCCACCATAATTAAGTGCTTAGTCTCTTCTAAAAGGCATGCGCATCTACGAAGTCTAGCAGTTTAAAGAAAGACCTTGCAAGTATTTCTGGCGTGTTAAGATTGGCTTGCCTTTGTAACTTTCAAGGAATTTGTCAAGGATGATTTGCTTAATAACAAAAACAAGTAGCCCAAAGAGAAAAAAACAATGTATTTGCGGCACATGAACAAAAAGTATGAGGTGAAAATTTCAAGGCCAAATTCTCGGATGTACCATTGCTAGCTGCAGACATACAAACTGACCAATTTCTAAATGAAACTGCCGTAATTTAGTCGAGGCTTACGGATTCTCACGTTAGTACTAATTAGTGTAGCTTCGTGGGACTCCTAGACCCGCGGTGTTCAAAAGGTTATCTCTGTGTAGACTTGAGACACTTACGACCCGGCTTTGATTCCCTCGCCAACGCCGGCCGTGGCTCCCTTTTATAAATATTTCGCTCTGTCTTGTAATAAATAAGAGAAGTAAAACCGAAAAGAGAAGACGAACGCTGCGGAGATGGTCTGTCTACAACTCATCCGGGTTGACAAACAAACGATCATCAGGGTGAACTTATGACCATGCGGCCATGGGTTGAAATCCTGTCCCCGTTGTGCAGTTCCCCATTTACTGAGAGAAGGCCTTCCCCACTAATATAAGTTCACGCTTCCATCATAAATAGATGAGGCAGAAAGATGATGATCGAGTTTTAAGTGATTTTAATAAGATAGAACAAAACGTTGGCAATTAAGCGTTGATCAGTCATTTTTTTCCAGAGAGTTGAATCTCTACTGACTGGTGTATGTACGCCTGTGATGTTCGGAAACGTCTTTGTCAGAAATGATGGTAGTCAGTCGACCTTTCGTTTACTTCGGGTAACCTTTTTGCCCTAGTTTCTTTTAACTACTGGGTAATAAAATATTGCTTCCGGTTTTGATCCGCAACAATGAACTAGTCCACATCTTTTCGACTTTCTTTCTCTATCTCTTTCTGATTTCAGTAACTCCATTACAACGTGAATCGGGAGCAGCTTGCCAATCTCGGATCATATTCGAATTGGACACACAGTTCTTCAATTTGTGCTAGAACCTCATCGATATGAGCTGAATAATATTCACTGAATAGTCAGTGAATTATTGTGATCCATTCGATTCATCACTGTATCAGATATAGGCGACCAACAACTGACTGAGAGTCAGCTGAATGGGTCCGTATGAAATTTGGAATGCAAAATATGGAACATTACTTTCTTTATATTTATGTCCTACGAAAAAGACAACTCATATTTATGAATCGTATGAAAATACAGATATATGAATTCTCTGTTATCTTTTAGTACTTGATTTCAGGAGTGTTTTTGGATAACTGGTTAATATTTGACGGTCCGTTCAAAGAATGTTGAAGATGTAACTTAGCCACAGACGATACTAAAATTAGACAGACTGCATTAGGATCAATCAAAAAGATCGTTTCCAAATTGAACCTTTGCAACTTAATTCTAGGCACTTCGGAAGACGTTTGAATGGGACCTCTTAGAACCCCAGTAATGAATTTGGATGAGTAGTATTATGAAGTGACTTCTGCACAGGGTTTCAGTGCTGATTTCTGGTCCCGGTTAGGGCTTGGCGTATATTTACTGCAAATAGTTCCTAACGAAATTGTTGAAACGGCTACAAAGTGAGTGATTCCATAAACTTCCGATGTTAGGTTTAGCGTTATTACTGCGTGAAATATCTTTCCATGAAACGATTCTCAAATTCGATCACTCACACTTTGCGATAATGTTTACGAAATTGTATTAAGATTCAGCAGCCTTCATATATATATATATATATATATATATATATATATATATATATATATATATATAATATGATTCGTCATGCAGCTTGAACGCTCAACTCACCATTGAAAACCATGGAAGCACTGTACAGCTGTTTCATCCTTGTTGGGAATCTTCAGCAGTGCACATCCACCGAGCCCCCACGGGGACTCGAACCCGGGGTGAACGATTGTGAATCGAACACCTTAACCACAAGGCTATCCGGGCTGGCTCTCAACGGTTTGTTGAACATCTACACTACATGATATAGCACCCTTCCGTCACTGGCTTTGAACGGTAACAACCCGCTTCCCACACAGCGATCGACTCCTATGATGGATGACTTCTCTGTAGGGGCCTGAGTACAACGAAGGCATTCCGTTATGAACAACCTACAGAGCTTGGTTACTGTTTTCAATTGAGTTGTAGGAGATTATATATATATATATATATATATATATATATATATATATATATATATATATATATATCTGTGATCTCACTTGTAGCATCAGAAGTGCGAATGGATAATTCTCATTGGAATTTTTACTGGAGAATCGCAACTGCGGCCTTTTAAAGATTACTTGCATTAGTTACTGATAACCTAAAGAACATCGAGGTCGTGGCGGGTTCATATATCTGTAATAAACAAGAAGCGAGGCTAATAAATAAACCCCGCCCATCACTTCTTTCTCAGCAGATCTACATTGCCTGACATAGCACAGCTTCCTAAAATTACCTGATGATGATTGACAGAATGAAGTGATTTGGTATGTAGAAAGCTGGTGTAGCTCACCGCATGACAAACACCGGTAAGAATGTTCGGCAGTTGCAGACGAAGCGGGAAGTGCTGGTTTGTGTATTTGTGGTTCGAGAGTATGAAATACATGTGTTGGTTTGGGCTTTATTTTGTGGATTAGTACGAAAGATTCCGAGGAAGTGGCTGTTTTTAAATCGTCATGATGCTCGCAAATTTCGCGAGGCTTAGTGAATGTCATATTTTTCTTCTTCAGAAGCTTACTCTGTAGGTTCATGATGATCCCAGTCATAGAGATACTCCTTTAAACGAATAACATCTGTGGGAGGCCCTTGGTATTTAGTAAAAGATTGAATGGCTGACAAGGCATGTTCTCACTTAGAACCAATGAACCGATTTTTGAACGCACCTGATTAGAAATTTACCGGAAAACTTTGGGTCAACGAGAATTTCTTCAGTTCCTTCAACGAAACTTCTGTTAGTGCCCCTGTAAATGCCAGGTTTTCAGTAAAGAATACCTATCACGATAGCGAGCAGTAAGAAATTGATCTGATCATTCTCATTTTTCATCTTTGCGAACAGTATAATTCATTCCAAAAAGTTCAGTTCATTCTTTGACAGAGGATGAACAGTTTTGCAGATTCAACCGCTCTCTTGACATCCTTTCTACGCCGCAACGTCAATTTCAATGTTCTCACAATTTCGGCGAAAAACAAAACTCGATTGGAAGTGCAGTGGAATGTGCGGATTATTCGGAAATTTTGTAAGGAGAACGATGCAGGTTCATGTGAACAGAATATTGTGAATACATCAGCAATAACTGGACCAAGTGAACGGGAAGCAATGCTACTAGTTCGAATAGGCTTGTCGATCACAGTCCCGTGACATGAGCGCGGAGTATGGTATACGCATGGAGTGACGAAATCACGTACTACATTAAGCGACAAGCGTTAGTGTGAAGAATCGTGTAAATGAGACGCAGTTAACTATACACGGAAATGCTGGTGTTGTGGTAAATTTGCGTATGAACAAAATGGTGTCAGTGAGATCTACGTCGTTCCTTATAAATAAAATAGAAAACCACTACAAACTGCACTTACCATAGAAATTAAATTAAATTTATCAGTCAGATAGGAGAAAAAATGTTGTCGTGAAAGCTAGAAGCCTGTTTAACTCTGAGGTCAGTCACCTGTGAAGTCAATGTGACCTTAGTTTGACTATCAGAGACTGAGTGCACAATGAGATATTTATATCACACCTGCAACACGGTTCAGAAATGTGGTCATTAAGCGTAGAAGACCCGAAGATTACCGATGTTCGAACATCGGTATCATCGCGGAGTTGCTCGAATATCGTAGAAAAATTGGAAAATCGATACTGAGGTTAAGCGTGAACTGCTTAAGACCGAATGACCCCATTTGAACTAGTCACCTTTTTAGTCGAACGCACGACTTGTGGACTCAATTCCCGTCCAGCGAATAAAGACGCAGAACGACAGCGATTGATGGTTTTTGTACTTGTATTGATTGCCCTGTATGAAGTACAGGAGAAGGGAGGCTGATCGAGCTAATCACCAGAGCTGATGAGCTGGAGCGCGCCTTGCCGTTTTGACGTAGTGTGACGAAGGTTCTTCTTTTTTTTAACGTGTTCTTATTTTCACACCGGTGGACTTAAACAAGGCGCGCCTAAGCTCTAAGCTCGCGATTGTATTTTATTGAATTTGGTGTCTGCGAAGCCGCTACATCAGTCCCCCTCCAGAAGGACGACCGAGTAGGAGAACTTCGACCTAAGAGAGCGTTGTGAGTTGAGCCAAAAACCAGCTGAATAGTTCCAGCTGGAAAAGGTTTGTGCTCAGCACCTCTAAGGTGATCTAAGGACCTCTGGGCCATATATAGCCGCAGAGAAGGTTACTCACGCGTGAACTGGTGGGGTATCCTCTCCCCGTGCTCTCTATCTAGAAACCTTAAGTGGGGACAGGGACGTGCCAAACCATGTACAAGGCACGTAGGCAACAACAACAACAAAAAATGGTAATGTTCATATAGTGACACATGTCCATTGTTAGTGGTGTGCCAGATCCTACCTAGGTAAACAACGACTGACCCTAGAAGAGATAAGAAAAACTGGATACAGTATGCAATCAAAAGGGGAATTCTATGTAAGAACAATAAAGTCAACGAATCGTGCAGGGAAACGAACATGCCTACCAGACCTGGTGGAACGTGATGGGGGGTCGACCTGTGACTCACGCGTGCTGGAGCTAGATGTTGTTGGGGTCGGGCAAACGTCTGTGTTTTTACCATCGACGGGCAACGGCGTAGGCTGGGTTTCCGAGTCGACGAACGCTGGCTTAAGGCGGTCGATGCTGACGGTTTCTTTCCGACCATTGAGATCGATGATGAACGTTTTTTCTAAACGCCGAATGACTTTGTGCGGGCCAGAATAAGCTGGAGTCAACGGGCGGCGGCTCGGCGTACGCAGAAAAACGTGCGTGCACGTATGTAGGTGACTGGGAATAAACGACGGCCGATCTGTCGAACGGACAGGAATACCAATCTTCTGACGCATGTAGATCATGAGACGTTGAGTGTAGTCTCCAAGGTTGGGGAAAGGTGCGCTCACCTTGGGTGCGACAAATTCACCAGGGAGACGAGCGGTGGTGCCGAATGTCATGGACGCAGGTGTGCAGGGAGTGTCGCTGCGCAACGTATTGCGAATGCCCAATAAAACCAGTGGTAAGACGTCCGTCCACTGAGGATTGTTGTGAGCACTGAGTGAAGTTTTGAGGTGCCGGTGAAAACGTTCGACCAAGCCATTTGCCTGGGGATGATAAGCTGTGGTGCGAATACGCTTAGTGCCAGTCAGTTGGAGGAGATTGTCGAAAGTGGCAGATTCAAACTGAGCTCCTCGATCGGTGGTTACTGTGGTAGGACAACCAAAGCGGGAAATCCAGTGTTCCATGAACGCACGGGCGACAGTTTCACTGGAAACATCCGGAATGGGTATGGCCTCGGGCCAACGAGTGAAACGATCAATACAAGTGAGTAGGTAGATCATACCTCGGGATGGTGGCAAGGGTCCCACAATGTCGACGTGCACGTGAGCGAAACGGGCGTCTGGAGTCTCAAAATTTCCGACTGGACTGGTGGTATGTCGCTGAATTTTTTGCTCGCTGACAAGCAATGCAGTTACGTGCCCACTGACGAACGTCGCGATCCATGTTTGGCCAAACAAATCGGGCACGGACTAGTTTGCATGTGGCCTTGATACCCGGATGGGATAGACCGTGCAACACATCGAAAATTGGACGGCGATGTGAAAGTGGTACGATTGGCCTTGGGTGATCCAAGGTGGTGTCGCAGAGGATAGTGCCAGCAGATGACGGAAGAGGCAAAGCCCGCACTCGGAGACTTGTATCGTGAATGGTTTGTTGAAACTCAGGATCCTGCTGGCTTCGTGCCAGGTCCTCGAGATTGATACCGAGAGCAGCGGGCGACCCGAGACTGTGGATCCTGGAAAGAGTATCTGCAGCCACATTAGCTGACCCGGAGATATGACGAATGTCAGTAGAAAATTGTGATATGAAATCCAGCTGGCGAATTTCTCGTGGAGAATGACGATCAGACGCGTTGCGGAAAGCATACAGTAGTGGCTTGTGATCTGTGAAAATGATGAATTCCCGTTCTTCCAGCGCGTGGCGAAAGTGACGTATGGCGGTGTAGACGGCAAGTAACTCACGACCAAACGCACTGTATTTGGATTCTGCGGAAGACAGGCGGCGTGAGTGAAAAGCCAGAGGCTCTCAGGCGCCGTCCACGGCTTGCTGGAGAACGCAGCCAAGTGCGACATCGGAAGCATCAACAGCGATACTGACGGGAGCATGGGGATCCGGATGACGGAGAAGAACCGCAGACGACAAGGCCTGTTTGAGCTGAGAAAAGGCCTCCTGGGCTTGATCGGTCCAGATGAGGGTTCGTTGTTTGCCCCGCAAAAGATCAGTGAGCGGTTACATCAGGGTGGCGCAATGTGGAATGAACCGGCGGTAATAATTGACAAAGCCGTTAAAACGTTTGAGCTGTTTGAAGGACTGTGGAAGTGGAAATTCAGCAATATCACTGACCTTGGTTTCAGCCGGACGAATGCCGTTGGCGTCGATGATGTGACCGAGGAAGAGCAATGACGGCTTCCCTAATTCAGTCTTGGCGGCATTGATGGTAACACCGTGCTCTGTTAACCGCTGGAAGAGCTGTCGAAGATGAAGCTGATGTTCGTCAACGCTGGGGCTAGCGACAAGAATATCATCGATGTAAGAGTGAACGAAGGGCAGCCCGCGGGTAACACCGTCAATAAACCGCTGGAACGTTTGGGACGCGTTGCGCAAGCCAAATGGCATACGGAGAAACTCAAATAGACCGAACGGAGTGGTAACGGCGGTTTTTGCAACGTCCTCGTCGGCGACCGGAATTTGATGATAGGCCCGGACCAGGTAGATTTTGCTGAAGATGGTGGATCCAGCCAGAGCAGACGTGATATCATGAATGTGAGGCACAGGATATCGATCTGGCGTTGTGACCTGACTGAGGCGACGATAGTCACCACACGGACGCCAGTCGCCCGAAGTTCTCTTCGGCACCATGTGCAATGGAGAGGCCCACGGGCTGTTCGAAGGACGGATGATGCCTAGGTCCAGCATTTTCTGGAATTCAAGACGAGCGACGGCCAGTTTGTCTGGGGCTAGGCGACGCGGACGGGCAAAAACAGGAGGTTCAGCGGTACTGATGTGATGTACAACAGCCGAGCGCACCACGGGTAAGTGGTTTGCCGGTCCGGTTAGAGACGGAAACTCAGCTAAAATTTTGGCGAAGGTATCGTTGGCGATAGGAGCTACGGACGGTCGAACAACGTTGACCAAGTAGACAGATCCAACAACAGCACGATGAGTCACAGGGTTGGTTAACTTACGAGAAGCGGGATGTAACGAAAGGTTGAAATGATGCAGAAAATCAACTCCTAAGATGGGCTGGGAAACGTCAGCAATGACAAAAGTCCACTGAAAAAAACGACGCAACCCCAGATCTAACTTGAGACGCCTAGTACCAAAAGTGGATATACGAGACCCATTGGCGGCCTGAAGCTCTAAAGTGTGCCGGTGCTGACGATCAGAAGGGTTAGGGGGAACGACACTGATCTGTGCGCCAGTGTCAATCAAAAACTGACGGTGGGAGATGAGGTCCTTGATAAATAGAAGACGGCAGAGTGTAGGGAGGCCAACGAGCGCTGCCGTACCTACACGTTGGCCGACGAGTTTCCCTGGTAGTCGTGAAACGTGCACGGGGGTGTACACTTCCTGGCGCTGGCACGATACTGGCGGTGATACCAACACCATGTCCAAGTGTGTGCATCGGGAGAGGCTGGCCTAGGAGGACTGCGAGCGGCAATAGGCCGACGGGTGCGAGTTGGGGAGCGGCTACGACGTGCCGAACGTGAAGACTGAATAGCGGTCACGTCCGCCCGAAGGGCACTGAGTTGTGCAGCTAAATCTGTGAGAGTCGCCTCCGTAGTGGTTGTGGACGAACGAACACACTGACTAATTTGGGCGGAGGCGGTTTCCATAAAGCGGTCCGCCGCCAAAGCCAGTCTGTCTAGTGAGACTTCATCTACGAGAAGGGCCAGAGTGCATTGCGCTTGTTGGGGTAGCTGCTGCATACACAATTCTCGCAACATCATGTCACCAACTTGGATGCCCTTGGCCAGCTGTCGCATACGACGCAGAAGCTGTGAAGGCTTCTGGTCACCGAGGGAAATGCCACTAAGCAGCTGACGAAGACGGTTTGAGTCGGAGACCCCGGTGCGTTCTAAGATAGCCTGGCGAAGCATATCATAAGGCTTGTCCGTGGGTGGGTTGGAGATGATATCCTCGACAGCTTCAAGAATATTTAAAGGAAGTTCGGCAGTGAGATGCACATACTTCTGTTGCTGGGAGGTGATTCTGGAAGCAGCAAACTGTGCTTCCAGATGAGTCAGCCAAAGAGAGGGATTACCCGGAATGAAAGGTAACGCTTTCACTGGGCGCGCAATAGAGAGCGTTTCAGGCACCGCAGGGTCAGACATAGTTAACTTAGCGTCATCCATATCAAATAGACAGCAAAATAAATATACGATGGCTGATCGAAATCAACACCAAAAAAGGCTCAATACGTATGTGCACAACGAAAACAAAAGGAACGCTGAAGGGCACGGACGATATAATAAATAAATAAAAATTATTAATAACTTGGAACGGGCTCACCAATTTAGTCGAACGCACGACTTGTGGACTCAATTCCCGTCCAGCGAATAAAGACGCAGAACGACAGCGATTGATGGTTTTTGTACTTGTATTGATTGCCCTGTATGAAGTACAGGAGAAGGGAGGCTGATCGAGCTAATCACCAGAGCTGATGAGCTGGAGCGCGCCTTGCCGTTTTGACGTAGTGTGACGAAGGTTCTTCTTTTTTTTAACGTGTTCTTATTTTCACACCGGTGGACTTAAACAAGGCGCGCCTAAGCTCTAAGCTCGCGATTGTATTTTATTGAATTTGGTGTCTGCGAAGCCGCTACACCTTAACTGAATAGGTTATTATGGTTGCGACATGTGTTACACATGCCCATAGATAGGCTACTTTTGTATATAGTGTTCTTCAGGGCAAATAGCCATTGAAAGATAGGTTCTGGTGGTCAATGGACATGACAAAATATATAAATATCGTAGCTGGCATATTTCAACGTGTAGAATGTGTCAAAGATTTTCGGTTTAGGGTCCTATAGATTCGCCTTCCGGTTGGTTGCAAACACTGCTAGTTGCGGTGGTCAAAGGGTCTGGTCTATTCGAATGCATGACTTTTGCTTACACCTTTATTTGCACTTAGATTATCCTTTGTGATTCCACTGATTCCATCTCTAACTAAATGATGTTGTAAATAAGCAACGAAAATACGAGCATATAAGTGTAAGAATAATGGTTGAATGAGCCGAAGAGATGTTTCGACTCCTAACAAACTGGAGTGTTTTTACCCCACACTGAGGATGCCCGGTGGTCTTCTGTGTTCTGAGATTGATTTCTCAACACGTTGCCAGTGGAAATACCGAATGAATGGTCTTGAGATCCAACATCTAGTGTCGCTTCACTGTTGATAACGGTCATCTCAGTGTGATTGTTGATCAGCACCGATACCAGTGACCTGAACATTGTCCACGTGTGTCTACTCATAATCTACACCGCAATACCTTCCTTGCGTGCTCTGAACATCAAAGGAAGAAACGGCTTGATGGTAGGTTCTCAACCTGTCACAACACTATAAACGAGCTGGCTCCACCAAAGGTTTCGTGTAAGGCTTCCGGATTTCCCATTTGGGATCAAAAAAGAAAGCATCGTTGCTAGTCGAGGGCTTTGAGGTGACTCAGTCCAACCTAATCTGGTGTCGCTGTTGTTGTTTGGCTTGCTTGATGAGCTAAAGTGCAGTATGATAGAAATAGGAAATCTCGTTCTATGGTTTGCACGCACAACTATTTCTTGGCATTCATCCTCTCTACGATTATCCGTTTAATTTTCCCGGCATGTAGTGTTTTCTGACTGTGATATTGGTTGAAACATTGTCAAGGGCAGCCGTTTCTTAATATGGTATACAGGTATGCTACACCCGATCAGTGAGCTTGGTCAAGTTGGATGCCGTAGGCTTCCCGTAATGAGTCTAAGAGATCCACGAACTCGTTGGTTACGGATTGTGGAGGATATGTTTGGGTGTTACTGCAGGCGGCATTCTTATACTCAGATGTAATTCTATCTATCTAGTGCAATATCATTTACAATTCTGTCCCTCATTTTGTCACAATCTCGATTATGTAGTTTTCCCAGAATAGTTACAGCTGAGAGACAGTAACCAGAACAGCAAGACCTCGAGCTTGGATAGTTATTATCCAAGTCAAATTGGAATGCATTGTGGTGTTGGTACAGTAGCATACGTATAAAGTTTTATAATCCAAGTTTACGTGAAATCACCGGCAATAACCGCATCAAAAAGCGGCCACAGCTAGGCTGTTTTTGCTTCAAATTATTTAAACACAAATCCGCTACAGATTCCAGATACACTAAGCAGTTATACATAAACAATCGTTTCTTTTTACCCACAGCTATTGTGTAGCATCACTGTTTGCCGTCAATTTATTGAGATATATAACATGTCTAGTGTTTTTGCGATCATTCACTGTTGACAGAAACCCCGGTCCACCGATGACTGTTAGGACTGTTGAAACAAGAAATGTCATTTAGATATCGAGTCTACCTACTCATTAGTAGCCTAAGCTTCCAACGCGAACTTTCCAGCAGTCCCAGAAGCGCCCCAAATGCATGTCTACTCATTGGACCTTCAGAGCGTTTATCTCAACTCACGTGAAATGGGATGCTATTTGAACAAACTAATCAATAGTCAAATGGCCGAAGCTCGGTGAATATAGGAGATTCAGTGCCCTCTGCTCCAACATGCTCTAGTATGTGGCATTACTAACGCACGAAACCTACCGGAACCGTTTGCCATGAAATCTGATGAAAAACATGAGGCTATTCGCCACAGAGCACGAAGTAGTAGTAAAACCAGCTTAGGACTAAAGAGGAATCAAGATTTCAGCAAGTCAAGAGCTGAGAAATCTCATGGTCAATCACGAGAAAGAAAACAGATTTCTACAAATAGTCAGTCAACGACTGCTAAATCGGACGGTTTCGTTTCAGAGGTTGCCTCCAAGGTAATGAATGCAAATCACGTCAATCAACAAAAATGCGGTCATCGATCATCTCAGGGCATGGAAGGTTCCGATAATATTCTTCAAGATATTAGAGCGAATTACGGAGACCAAATTGAGGCAGACCAAACAGAACAGCAGCTGGCCCAATCACAGGCCTTAGGATCGGACAAAAAATCCTCGGAAGATCAGAGTGGCTCGTCTGAAGTAAAGCAAGTCAGCCTAAACGAACAAAGCTCTTCATCAACCCAATCGGGCGAACAGAAATGTTCAATTTGTCGACGTGTTTACGGTTCCGCCTCTATCATGATACATATGAAAGCGTGTCAAGCATTGCAGGTAATACGAGACAACCAAATGGCTGCCCAATTGGCGTGGGAGAATCGGATGAATCGAAGACCGTCACATCCACCTGGTCTCATCTGCTACATCTGTGGTCGGCGTTATACTCAAGCTTCGTGGAAACTTCATGTTAAAAGATGCGAAAATCAGTGGATGCTATGGAATTCCCTTTTGCCCAGGGACAAACAGCACAAGCTCCCCCCGGTAGATCCGGATCCATCAGAGGAGGAGATACAGAGGCGGGTGAAAAGAGCACATGAGAAAGGCTTATCCAGTTTTACCCGTGAAGAAGCCCTGGATGAGATCATGTTGGAAGAGAGCGAGAAGAATCGGTTACCACTGGAATTAATATGCTAATCCAAAATGGCTGGATATGAATAACAGCATTGCATATACCTTTTTCTATTGATTTGAAATGTACTCCGTTAGATTCTAGGCAAACTAGTCACTAGTGTGAAAGACTATGAGCTGTGGATGCAAGCTGAAGAATAACCTATGGGGGAAGGTGTCGATAAAAGTGTCCAAAGAATAGTCTGAAAACAGGTACGCTTAAGGTAAATTAAAATGACGGGAATCAACTAGTAGAACTCCTAATAGTTTGCATATCACCGTGAGTCCAGCATTCCCTGGGATATTCAATACGGAGAAAAGTGTTACCCTTATGGGAACAGTTTTTTTCGTGAAATGAATCATCAGGCTGTGTCAATACTCACTTGATTATTAAGAATCCAAACAAGCAACGTAAGGCTGTTCCACTATTTCTGTTAGGAATCATTACATGTACAAATCTATCGAACGTGGCAGGCATGTGGAATTATGGGTTCTAATAGGCTGTCAACAATTCGTTCCACATCGGCATACGGCTAGTGAAATCGAAGTTAATCGTGATCAAACAGGTAATACTTCAGATCAATATACTGATCACAGATAGTGATATAACCGTAAGCTAATCCACTATTGTGGTGAGTGGTTGTTGTACATGGTAGTGGTGGCTTTTTCATTCATACCTTGCAGTTTAAGGGTGTCCGGTCCGGATTGCTTCGGTCTTTCTAAGGTTTGATGAGTAAGATAGGGTTCTTCAAACCCATATAATCGTATATTATGCAAATATGAGTGTACGTTTTGAGACCAGATGAGGAAACCTCACCTCTCTGAGTATGTTAAGTGAGCAGTAATCAAAGGACTGGTTTCCTTTTATAGGGCTGTTTATTCCACTGACAGGTTACTTGAGACAATCGCCGTAAAACACATGTATTTTATGGGTTCCTGATCACCGAGCATAACGTGTAAATCTTTTTGAATTCTTTTATTAATCACCCTTTTATTGTTTACCGATGGTTCACTTTTTGGGGGAGAGGGGTCCATATCCACTTAAGGGCTGCGGCACTGGGATTTGGACTCGGGACAGAGGGATCCAACGTTCACCTCGATGACCGTATGACGGCTGATGATTACATAGTTGAGACCTAAACGCCAGGCACAGTGATCAGCAACTTATGAAAACTATCAGGGCAAGTTAAAAGCAACATTTGTATTGAAAACTGTCGAGGACATGGGACTGTTGATACGTGAGACGGAAATGATTATTATCAGCCGGTAGTACTAACTCAAAGAGAACCTCGAACTTCCTAGGGCTTTTTCTGAACTACACAATGTTTAGAGTGAACGCTGGAAAATTTAGCTTGTGGGACTGATCGCTAGCAGATCAGTGATTTTACAAACTTACCCATACACAAAAAACCAAGGTATCCAGTAAGCAATAAATAGCAGACAAAAAGTCGCTTGGAATTTGAATGCCTAGATATTTTAAATTGTAGACAGAAATTGAAGGCTTCCGCCGCTGTTTGTTTTAGCTGACCGATGACAATATAAGGGAAGGTCTGGTTAGCTCATGATCGGAATGAGCGTCATGTAAAACTAGAAGGATCATATGTGAACTGTCTAACCTCATGAGAAAGCACCACGAGACCAATTTGTGATCGCAGTCTCTCCAACTTGGTGTTAGCTTGGATGCTGTCTAGATTAAAGTCGTAGTTGAAACGAGAACTCTTTTCTCAGGTGCCTTTCGTAAACCTCGTACTGTTCAGACAATTGACTGTTGCTGGAGAGTGAACATGGGAATTGAATAAGAGTAAAAAATGTTGGCTGACGTGAAAAGGTAGTGAATGAACGAGACGGTGTGGAAATAGCCCAAATCCCTGGTCACGGTAGACTACCACGAGCCTTTATTGTAAAATGGCTGTTTCTGGATGAGTCTTCGTGAACCCCTTCTCCAGTATATAGGTTTGGCCTGTGACGAACTTCCGAAAAGGATGCAGTATTCAGGGACTGCGATCCTCCACGGCAGATTGCAACTGATCAATCCAAAATGACGAAACAATCAGAGAAATTCATGAATTCAGCTCAGTAATTTTACCGTCCGGTTGCCACACTTACTTTAATCGAACATTTATGTGGCTGTCAACAACGTGACCATTACAAGGACAAAAAGGAAGGAGTCGATGAATCTCACGTTCAGTGTTATGTACAAGATCATGTGAAACTCCTCGATAATATGATTCCACTCTATTCCCTTAGTCATTAAATAATACAACCCAAATAATAAGAACAATTTATGCATTGATGCTAAGTAAAAATTCTACTCCCTCGGCTTTCCTTGTGAAGAGCTAAAAACAAACTCCCACCAAAAACTTTTCATATATGCATAGAATCGAAACTAACCTGATGAGCAGGTGCACGGCTGACTCAATCAGCCGTGGAACTAGAATCTCTGACTTGTCACTGTGCACTTTTACGCGTTCATTTTTCCTCCAATCGATCATTCTTGCTCATCCGCACACGAACACCAAAAGGACAACCACATCGCACGTAGACCGACTGTGTCAAAGTGCTCGTGTTGTTTACATTCCAAAAAATTTACTGATAAGTGTTTTGAACCTGTTAACACGAGTTGTTTCTCAGTAAAGATTCTACCGGAGGACGGTGGAGAACAACAATTTGATGATCAGCAGTACTGTGTAAAATGTGGGGGGATGAATACTGTTTTCTTGATAAAGTTCACCAAAGACCAAAGCTTATGATGGTTCTTCGTGCCCTGAAATTGGCCACAGGACTTCGACACAGCGAAACTACGTTGTTCAGTCATCGAGGGTCACCGAAGACAAATCGAATTCTTCTGTACAGTAGTCCCCCTGATTGAAATCTCCTGGATCGTAATAACCCATCTACAAGCAACACTTTCGATTTGGAAGAATATTTTCTCTGCAGAATACTTCAGCTATGTAACAAATCCCCCAGAACCGAATAAGAAACAATTCCATTGTAATTTATCCCCGAACAGGAAACATCTCCGGATAAAATAAGTTTAAAATTTTTTTCGGAAAATACTGTTTGTGCACTTTTGTCTAGGTTTATGCTATCACTTAAAATCTCTAGGCCAGGGGATTTGTTAAGTTTTGACCAAGCTGTTCGAGTCCTATCAGGGTCGGTCAGTATTAGTGAAACGTACTTGGTTGGTAGTGAGGAGGTTTCCGTCTTATGTAAGACCTCGGTATTGTTCACCAGTCAAGGTGACCCAGACAGTGAGGACGTGAACACTAACGACGAAGCTCCTAGGCTGCTTTTGTGTTAGGCTTTTGATGAATTTTGTAATAACAAATACCAACACCATGATTTGTGCAACTTATTCCGTGTCAGTGAAATAGGTTTGTTGTTTCAAAGTCTGCCAAAAAGATTCCTGTTGCAAGTAGTTGAAGAATGCTCTTCCACGAAAAAACGACTCTTTATTGGAGTTGATCATCAGAACTAACGGAATGCTTGGATGGTGGACAGTATTTTCGAATGATGACTGAGTCACTGGAACAAAACACCGGCTGCGAAGGACCAAAGATTTCTTATCGCTGAACAATTGCAATGAGCATTCGCAATTATAATAATATTATCATGCTTCTTTTGACATCTAATCTATATGTGAACAGAATGTAGATTGATTTAAGTGATGACACACCCTCGCAAAGGCTATTACGTCTATATGCTCGTGCGAATCAGTTATGGCGTAGATGTTGTTACTGTAATTCCGTAAAGCAGTTTCAGAGGAAAAATCTGAGAAAAGCCGGATATGAATTGATCTGCTTGATTGAGCTTACCTTGTAGAATGGTTGAAAGAGGAACAAGGAGTACTTTCGGGAAACACCAGTTAATAGTTTTTACTGCCCATGCGACTGCTACCATACGATCATCTCCGTCCCTGAATTTCTTAATCTTTAAACTTCAATCAACTCACTTTTATTACGTAATTGTAGCTAAGTAAAAATGGAAGGGAGTCGAGGCCAATTAAGTGTTACCAATTACGGCCATCGACGGTGGAGGCCGGACTCGAACCCGGGACAGTAAGATTTAGAGCCCACTGTAATGACCTTATGACCGTGACTGATGAAAAGCATTATCTCTCCTCAAGATGTGGAAATTAGGATGACCTTCTTATGCATCAACGAGATCACTGAACAATACGGTGTGACATTTGTTTCAGCTGTTTCACCTTACGCACAAAGCCCTCCAAACACCAGGTGTAGCATGTGTGCCAAGAAGAAAATACATTTTCGTTAGATGTGATGTTCACGGCAGAATCTTGTTCAAAAAGTTCATCATGAAAGATAGAAGGGAACAAGCCAATAGAATCAATGGAGTGGCATTCGGAGTTTAGGCTACAAAACTTACTCTTTGAATCTGGAAAATACGTCAATCTATAAATTCACTGATGTTACGAATTTTTTGGAAAAAATTGTGTGATACCTATTCTGTATCTATTCACTATTCACTCAGAGTGAAAATAAAACTAGTCAACTCCTAAGTCCTTGAGAAGCGTATTCTGCAAGGTGGTTAGAATCGACGTTTCTGAAATTCAATGAATCTCACAGTATACTAACTAACGAATGTCAGGAACTGATTCTAATTTGATACATGACCAATTTTCGTCGGAAGATTTCCCGAACATTCTCCCACTGATTCCCGGTTTTCATTCACATGTGGTACCAACAGATTCACCTTGATCACTCTGTTCAATCCGTTATAAAGTTATTCAGAGTCTTTACAGTACTGCAGGAATATTTGTCAACAGTAATTAGCTTTCATAGAATATATATATATATATATATATATATATATATATATATATATAAAATGTTCACTAGTATCCAGTTTGAATCGTCTGGAGAGTGAATGGATACATATAACATCGGAGAGTACAATTATGAGGACGAGTGGGCGGAGGAGTACCGAGTGCGCATACCTGATGAGCGGCAACAACCGCGAAACCGATCGTGTGCTTCCAGGGAAATTTTGTCCACACGTTTACATCCTACTTACTGTCAACATATATATATATATATGCATATATAATTTGTGTCCTCTTATTTGGCACAAATCGGTTTCAATGATAAACCCATGGCCCGATTTGACTGAACTCAGGATCAGCCTCATTTTGAAGGATACAGGAGGATTTATTCTCAAACGAGGACGGCTACTAATTTATCCGTGTTTCATTTCACACTCATGTAATGGAGATACAAATCTATCTCGCCTGGGAGATTTCGATCAACTCATTTTGTCTTGATTCGTGGTACTCAGGATTTGTTTCATTTCCGGATCGATTTGTTATTCAATACCAGCAAGGCATGAGCATTAAACACGAACACTAGTAGTACAAATTTGGCAGTCACGGTGGGCAGCAAACCATCCCGTCGCAACTCGACATGCCTGAACATGCAGGAGAGTTTGTTCTAACCCTGATTTCATCTGTTAACTTCTGTACCCTGAATGCCTGCTACAGTTTTGCACTGATCTAGCAGCGAAGCTTTCAGATCTCACTGCCTTACGCGTTGCGTGTGCTTGTGGAAAAGCACTCGATGCGTTTATCGCGTCGTGAGGCTGGCTATACTAATTTTTTTCACTTTTCAACACGAAGTCGCTGCCTATATGGGTATCACTATACGAAAGTAGACAATAGCTTAACATACGAAAGATAACTGAGAACGTGTGACATTTTATCCACAGCATGTTTAAAATTGGCATAGGTATCGAGAAAGAAGGCTGAACGAAATGAAGAGAGGATACAAATTTACAAGGATTACCACGGTAATGTTTACACCACTGAGAATCCAAGAATTTAAGTCATTCAAACCGCCAAGTCGTTAATTTACTGGGGTTTTTGTCAGTTCTGTCTTTTTGGTTTAGTGATATCTATGAAAGTTGGCCCAGATCTCTGTGGCACTTGTATCTGCTCAGCCGATCGTACGTAATGAATTAGCATGCATGCGGAAGAGACACACTAGAAGGAAAGACAACAATGGACAAAAACTGCGAGAATGTATTCTGTCCCGTTTGCTTGGTACTAACTCTTTTATACACAGATAACGTGTCGACTAATCAAAGGGCATTTTCGCTGTGTTTACTTGATCTTACTGTCACAGTCCGGCTTCACCTGATTGGTTGAATACTGGGAATGAAGTTGTAGCGCTGTGGACCGTGTGTGTAGTCATTCGAATCACCACGATCACATTGAATTTTCACTCTGTGAACAGTCTTGCAACAATTTCAACTTTTGGTCAATTTTTTCGGTTCTAATTTGCAGGATGAATTCCGACAACTTGTTTAACATCAAAAAATTAATTGTATTTTTAAGATGCAATTTAAATTCCGGAAATGATTCGTCACACAGTCTCAACACTCATCTCACTATCGAATCCAATAAAAGAGCTGTATATATTTGTTCATCCGGTCGTTAGGAATCACCAGCAATGCAACCCTACTAACTCCCGACTGGAACTTGAACCCGAGATGTATCCTTTTAAACCACATACACATTCCTACACGCACACGTGCTAACGCTCTACTATTAGGCTATCCGGAGGGGCTCTCAACCGTTTTTTTCTCGTCAACACCACCTGGAACGACCAAATAGCCAAGTTCGATCGGTTATGTCTATTGGTGGCTTCGTTTCACTTGGTCCCGGGTGTTGTATATCGACCAGAAATGAAATCGAGCACAATATGGATGACGAGATATTGCCATTCAAACTCAGTCACAAAAGGGACGCCATATTAACTAGTTTTGACAGGAAACGAAACATTTAGGGAACACCCCGGATAACCTAGCGGTAACTTGTACTACCCGGGTGTACGTATCCCGATTTCAAACTCCAGTCTGAACTCTACGAATAGGCATTGCTAACGATAATTCCTAATAAGCCAGATGGATAAATTGTGCAACTCTTGGGCAGTTTTCAGTGGTGAGATAAGCGTTGGTACTGCTTAGTGAAGCTCTTTGTTGTTAAGTTCTTGAATCGAATAAACGCACCACTATTTATTGCATGATCCAACGGGATCAATGGCGAGATCACTGGATTAAATATCTGACACAATGATGAATTTCAGCGTAAAACCTGTTCGATCAGTTGGGCACCTAGAAGTACTTTGTCTTAAACGTAAGGAATGGGTTTTGTCAAATCAAATAGAATCACTGATTAAATCACGTCATCAGGGATAGCACATAGTACTTTGTGAATCAGTTATTATTACTCTTGACAGATCGCGCTTAGCGTTTTTCCGTTCGCTAGGTGATAAGAATTCCACGGCCGAATAGTCCAAATGAAGTGATATAAAAGTGACCAACTTACGCATCTTGAAACAGTGTGACGTATCAGAATTATGCCGCCACGACCATCCAATTAGACGCCATTCGGGGCGACTGACTCTATCCGTGTAAGTAGATGACAAGTGGGCACCCGCTTTTTTCCACCCGGAAACGAGTTTTACACGTAGCATATTTTGTGAAAAGCGGATAAAGAACGGCCTAATTGACAGAAGACTGAGTTGTCGCCATGATACGAAACTTTATTCACCTTACTGGTCCTGTGCTATAGTTTTTTTCCACATTTTCACGACTACCTGTGAAGATGCTATGGAAATGTTTCCGCACACTCTATTTACAACCGAGTTAATGTCTGTTGTTCGAATTCACTTGTAAGCACTTCAAAACACTGATGGAACGGTCAGCTAAAGAATGGCGGTGATTTACGTACTACCACCATTAATAATAATAGTAACAATGATAAGAATACTAACGCGTTTCACATTAGCCTGGAAATGTTTATGATGCTAAGGTCACAAGAAGACGACTGACAGAACGAGATTCACGTGAACAGTCACATTGGGTGTTACGGCTCTGTTAGCACTCAGTTGCCCAGTGCAGAACAGGAAGATGTTTGGCGGGACCTCAGTCAGTCTCTTCGTCCGGGAGTACATCTCGAGTCTTTTCACAACCTAGTGCAATCTATAAGGTAGTAGGGTCCTATGTTTTACATTGAAGCCTTGTAATATCAGATGGAATGATAATATTTCGGAGTCCCCATTGTAGTACCTCCTTCAGTCCGCCTGTTTCTTGTAAACGGCAGTTATGACAATCTGTTACAATTTTTCGTCAAACTATATCAACGACTAAAATCCAAGCAAGCAACTGTGCGGCTGTTTCACTCGACCTCATTGTGTATACATCAGGCCCAAGGTGTACCGCCAAACTTGACGTAATACAGGATTGTGAGCACGACACACGACTCGTTAGGCAAATCGGGCTCCCCTCAACAGACGGCGTCTTATCAACACGGCCTGATGAAGCTCTCGCAATAGAGGTGAAAAGTTTCACTAGTCTGATCCCTTGTCTGGGCAACAAGCGCGATTTGAAAGCGATTCGAGTTTTGTTGCTGTTCCTGTTGATACAACAGTGACAATAGTAGAATACAAGCCGAACTGCATCCGATTTTCCAAACGTTCTCACGGTATTTTTCTTCCCTGAGTTTCTTTGTTTGCAACCTTCGAATTCCGAGAGATTTTTGCCTCGAAGCAGTGGTAAACAAGCACGGTGACAGATAACGGAAATTCTGAAGAAGTTAAACTTAGCGGATATGTCACGTTAGATAAGATGCACAGTTTAAAATGGGTACCAGGTTATGAAAAATCTTTTATTCAAAAGTCCCTGGATAAAAGTTCGCAAATACGTGATGATTGTAACTTTTTGTGCGAACAAGTAAATCCTTGCAAATACGACTTTATGGTCAGGAGTTACTAATAGTTTTGTTGGCTACTTGAAATTTTTCCAGAAATATTCCTGACTGTTCACTTCAAGTCAGTGAATTACCGATCGAATTTGGATATTTTGATGACAAGCAGTACTAAATTCAAAAGGAGAAAATGTAACGTTAACAACTCGGCTTTGTCAGGGGGGAAATTTACGATTACTTGACTTTTCGGTTACCGTGGGTAACCCTTCTCAAGAGAGTTTTATCCACTGTAACCAAAACGTCGGGTAATCAAAGAATTCTCTACCTACAATGCCGTGTTATTGACATTATATCTTCTAGCATCTTTTTTGATACTTTCGGCATTTTTTTCGGTCCTGGCAAGCAGTATCCTTCCTAAAGGCATTCTATCGTTAGCTTTTTTAGTTTTGTCGTCAATTCTGTCTTGACCTCAAAGTTTTTGGTGTGTTCATTTGCGAACTTCTATATTCTTAGGAGTCGTCCAAAAGTTTGCCTCATAAACCCCGGGGGCTAGAGTTGCCGGGACTGAGCCACTGTTCCCGTTGGTTTGGTTTCTTTTTCGGCCGTCCATTTTATGTATCCTGAAAAACTGCGAACCCTTGAAGCCAATTGGAACAGACGCGGTTCACATGAGAACGAATGAGGCATTCCAAGGAGACCAGTTTCGCGCATGAAGAACTCCTATGATAGTCAATGGAAAACTTTTTAAACGATTTCTTGAAGTTACATCACCTGGCAAATAGTGGAAGACCTCTCACTGGCCTACTGCTGGATGAATACTCAAAAAGATTCTCCAATATCTGAGCTCGATTTAGACGAAAATGAAAAATCTATGAAGCATCAGCTTAGAATACGTGTACTACACCACACTTCTAAATGAAGATCCTAATAAGGTCCCGTGTTGTGTAGATAGTCTGGTTAAAAGTAAGGTCGTGTTTTGGGTTCGTTTTGCATCCTTAAAATGCGAAATGTTCCTAGAGGTTTGAGTTGGTCCTACACCAAGTCTTTTACCGTCAGGAAAAAACGACGAACTTTTTTTTACCGGAGCAGTTAGAGCTCACCCGATGGCAGGATACCGAATGATGTGTTGTTGCGCATAAATGTACTAAACGTGCGAATAACCAGATACCCTTGGTGTGTATTGTTTTCCAAGGCTAATGGTGATTGGACAATGGGTCGAGGTGATCTTCCCAAAAAGGGAAAATATATGGGAAGCAATAACCAGTAGTCCTGTACGAGTGGAACCTTTTTTGCCGTTGGCTTAGGATCCACGACATACGCCTAGCAGATGGTTGGAAACATTAAATGATATGATTGGTTGAAGCACTTGGTAATCTGTTTGTAGTCGATCTCTTTCGGAGTCTACATGATTTTCACTTTTACCTTTCATTTACTCCGACTACCTTCTTCTGATGTTTTGAATCACTTCACCTTTGAGGTGAAGAAGCTTCGAAGTGGTAAACGAAACCAGAGCACAGAAGTGAGAGATTGGCAGTTGAAAGAACCGAGAGAATTGAAGCATCGTTCAGTGTTGCTTACTCAGGTTTGCTACTCCCCTAAGAGCACACAAAAAATGAAGCAGTGCATAACCTCAGTTCATCCTTGAATTTTATCGCAGAAATTTACTTTTTTTTACTAATTCCATCACCATCTAACAGAGACTTTGGTTTCGACAACTGGAGAATCATGGTTCTCAAGACTGGTTCAACTGCATCTGCAATTTTATTGACCCAGGACATATTTGTCACTGGATTATGAAGCTAGATGCACAGCAAACATGAGATCACTATCAAGATCATAATTTATGGTCATCTGTAGTGAAATCCCCGCTGAGGTTAAATTTGCTCCTCAAACCGCTTTTACCTAATGGGAAGGGCGAAGCTGAAACGAGGAGCTTGAAAATCTCTTTTGATTTTATTATTGATATTTGTTGATGAGGTGAGATTTGAGGTCCCACCAAGTCGTAAAATCGTGGCCCAGGTGGGGGAGCGGAAGAAGAAATTTTCTCTTGAAACAAAAACCAGAAATTGAAAGGCCTCCCCGTTGAACACTATGAACACGAGGCTTAGCACAGCTGTGAATGCGTGTCCGCGTATTGGGCTGGGTGTGAAGTGTTATGGGCTCGAACATCTACGCTTAATTTGAACAGTTCCAGTTCGTCCTGGATGCTTAACCTGCGTTGGTAAATCACATTTGTTTGCTTAGAGGGAGACAAGGGTACAGAGACTTGATAACCCAATTTTACAAACCAGGTATTGCTAAAACTTTCATTTCTTACACCACGGATTTCACTGCACTTCGTTGAAGCTTGTAGTATTAAAATTATTCGTCCGAAAAATGTAGCCGGAAGCATAATTTGCATTAAGTCTGAATCGTTTTATTGGGGTGGTTACCAAGGATAAACAACGTGTTCACATTTCACCATCTTGTTAGGTTGGGGGTGGGGAGTGCTGAGGAAATGAACCTGGGGGAAGGAATACTATCTCATGACAAGATAATTCGTCTGTTATGGAAACGAATGTTTTCATAACATTTGTAGCCTCGGGAGACAGGTATGAAGCAAAGCAGCTGCTTCTTTTCACTAAGACAAAAAATAAATGAAACATGCTTGATCAATGCTATTTTATAACACTCGGAAGTTTGTTCACTAAGTACGGATTGCGTGCAATGTTCATTTCCTTTTTAATGAAATTTACTGCATTGTTGTGACACGGTTGATGAATATTAAATGCTTTGATCACTATTAAAGCAAGTAGATACATGCACCACCATTCCATCTTGTTTATTCCGACTACGCAGTGGATGGCGAGGCGAAAGGCAATCAGTCAGAACACGCATGCGCATGTTTGAAGTCAGAAAAACGGTCGCAATCACCGTAGCTGAGTGGGTGGTAGTCTCGTGTTCTGATTGGTTAATTGTTCTCCATTGACCTTAAGTCGAGCGTCAGCCAAACATTCTGATGTGCATGTACACGCACGCACTCACGTTGTTTGCACTCGGATGCACACGTGCATATACAGACATGCACGCACCTACACAGATGTACACGAAAGCGAGCGCAGTGTCCGTGGCCGTCGCAAACCATGCTGCTCAAGCACCACCACACCACCACCATTGACAAATAAGACTCACTCAATCACTCACGCTGTTACGCAACGGAGAACAGCAACTGAACTGCCTCATGCACGGTGTTGGGATTATGTGGCGCTGTACCTTCAACGTATTATAGTCATCAGTGTTCACTATCTGTTTGGACTATAATGGAACACCACTATTTCTAGTCCGAAAGTGTACCTTCACCTTTCATTGTGCGTCGACCGAAACAGTTCCTCGTCGTGTCAGTCAAATTGCAATCTGGACCTGACATGTTCATTTTGGATAAGGATCATTCAGTTGTCCTGTTGCTAGGACTTTTGTCCTATCTGATCCATGGTAAGTACGGTATGAATCGTTCTAGCACCTTTTCACAATGGTTACTTTACCCAGTCTCTTGAGAAGAGTCCAAATTTCCCCTGCATGATTCATTAAGTATGTCACCAAATGCTGTAGGTGGTTCATCAAAGTTTTTGTAGCTTCTATTGCTGGTGAGCAATATATAGTATTTAGTCAATTTTCTTCCAGGAGACTTACTGGATTCCCATCCTCTGCTTACTATGATATCAACAATTATTGTATGTATACCCTCCATAAGCAAAGATTTCACACTTATACTTTCTCTCATTTCTGTGTACAGTAGTTACATCCCGAAACATCTATCATATCTCCCGGTTGATCGATCCTCAGACAGTCACCTCCAAACTGTATGGGTGTTTGTTTGAACTTATTTTGATAATGATCGTTATCAGTTCTCTTGAGTAAATCTTCTCTGTTTGTACTAATGCTGCGCGAAAGAAAAAACCGACCGGTTTCTGGATTCAGTTCAGTTCACTCAACCATCAACTTTGCAGTTCTTTGTTTTGATCTTGGTTGCGGCCTCATAGCATCCTCTAGTGAACAGTAGAATAAATAGAGATATAAAGTGTAAAAGAGCCGAAAACAAAGTAGTGAATAAAAATTACCCAGACACAGAAAGAGTTCGAGTGCAACTACTACACTAGCCACGACACCTAGCCGTATCACTTAATGTCTCCAACCGTTTGATAGGCCGGTCGCGTGAACCCTAACTTGGTGGTCTAACACGCCCTACTTGTCCAAGTCCGCAGGTCAACTTTTTCATACCTTTTTGCATTGTTATGAACCGACGGCCTACGTTCCAACCACTCCTCGCTTCGGGTTACAGTGTAATCCGAGGAAGTCAGTCGATGGGCTTGCGTACCGCATGCCCCAGTCACCTTAGCTTATTTAGATTCAGTATTTGCTCCAGGGACTGACTACTGGCTTCCAACACCCTACACCTATCCTCAGCACTGCTGACACTTTGCTCCCACCATATTCATGCAATACTACGGAGATATCGGTGCTCCAACACCGACAGTCTTCACCATTCTTTGACCTTCAGCAGCCATGTTTCTGAGCTGTATAAAAAAGTCTAACCGTCGCAGTGTATACTTGACCACCGATAGACAACGTGATGTTACGCTGGCGCTGTAGATGATGGAGGTTGGCAAAAGCCAATCGCGCCCTCTGAATACGTGGTGACACCCCACCCGTGCTCCGACGGCTTGGTGATACGTAAATGCCCAGGAGAAAGAACCCATGTACTTCAGCTAGGGCTTCTCCTACTAAAACAAGGTTTGGTGTAGAGTCGATTCGATCCTACAGTTGCTTTTTACACTTTGAGGGGCCAAAAAGCATCCCAAACATTACCACGCTGTTGTTTAGGCTATCTAAGAAGGCTTGAAACTTACCTGGATCTTCACTCAAAAGAACAATATTTAGTACGTATTCTAAGTCAGACAGTTTACCGCATGAGAAAGCATTTATGTTGCCATTCCCTCACAAGGACAGGGCTATCTAAGGAACCATTTCAATTGGAAAATTGAAGAGGAAGGGCCATAGATGGCAACCGTGATGAACATCACTTCTCGTAGTGAACTCGGGTGAAAGATCACCGCAGTAAGCGAGAACTCGGGTTCGGCGTTTGGAGTGTAAGTATTAGAAAACGGAGACATTCCTCTAGGACACTGCTCAGTGAGTGGACTCTTGGCTTGACTTGAGTGCTGAATTTATTCGAATGCTGAAAGATGCTCATTACAGTAGGATTTATACCAAAGCCAGATGTGTCATTCACAGCACACTCACTTTCGAAGTTAAAATACTCGGGTTCAAACCGTGGATGCTGCTGAGGTTATGCACCACTGATGATTTCTAAACCGGAGCGAAACTCGAGTCTGGTGCTTTCGAGTGCAGTGTTGATCGAGTGGCCTGAGGTTTGAGCGTGAAAGGTGGAGTCCAAACGACAGTTAGAGGAGAAATACCGAAAAGACAGATCTGTGTTCGCCATGTTACATTTTCTAAATAAAATCAATTGAAGATCCACCATATTATTCCGTCCAACTCGTTGAATGGTCGAAAACTTTTATTTCCATTCTATCAAGTGTTTTATGCGCACACTATACGGTGAATATAGTTCACACTGGAGAGTAAACAGTCTAATAAAGTAAGGAAAGTGTGCTAACGAAAGAGCTGAAAACCCTTACATTACTTCTTTCTGTATTTCTTCACAATGTGGTCAGACTTATGGAAGAGCCTGGCCATTTGGAGGTCATCGGAGAAATACGGGTTACTTGTTCAAGTAGAAAGAAAGCATGACGCAAAGAATGTAAATGATTTGAATGGAGCGCCTCAGATCTGCGTTCCTAACCAACCTTGACGTCATTTCTGAAAAGGATTGCCTAACATATCTGAGACCATTGAGAGATATTTGCTCGTGAACGGACGGTTCAGTCAGAAGTTAGGATGGGGCTACAAAGATGCTTTTCACAATAACTGAATGATAAACAATTGCTCAACAAGATGATATAGAAAAGAGCCAAAATAGTCCCACGATTGCGTCAACGTATGTTACAACAGGAAGTTGATTCATATCTTTTCGTTTTAGTAAATGCGCTAGAGAGTTTTTAACCTTTTGGTGTATCAAGTTTCTCCTAAAACAGAAAAGCGGCAAACTGATACTGAGAAGAGTTTGACATCATGTTGTGATAAATGGATCAGTTCTTGAAGTAGGACGAGTATAGTGCCATCTTCGAAGTATACCTAAGCTCAAATGGAGTGGAGATGAATTATGACAAGACCACGCCGAGACACTACCACGGAGAACTAGGATTCAGGAACCTCACCACGATGGAATTGCGTGTCACTAGGGAAAGTCTCGCTGCCCAGGATGAGACTCAATCAATCAATTTACTGCTTGAGATTACCGTGATAGCCGATCATGGCGGCCCGCAGTGTGGTGCTACTAGCATGTTCAATAAGTAATACTGGGCTCCAAACCCGCAGATGAATAGAAGAAAATTTGTTGGACCTGCTTCTTGAAGGACTCGCAATACAAAAGGTTATCACAAAGGTTGACTGAGATATTTTATGAACTGTTGGTGATTGGTGAATCTTTGTTTGGCTGACTGTCCTTTGGACTCCAACCTCAAGTAATGGTGACATCAAATATCAAAAAACCCAAAAACCTGAAATGGGTGCAATGTCTCAGTCCTGAGGAGATGTCCTGGTTTGGTGGGAGGCAATCTCGGGACGGGATCCGAACAGACTTAACTCGTTGATTCTGGTCATCCCTGAAGGGAAAGCGGTTAGCGCAGTGGCAACAGGCACACCTTCCAGGTGAAAAAGGTCCGGGTTCAAATACTGGGAGTTCTGGATCACATGGGCCACTGATGAGCTCCGAGAAGAATGAAACTCGAATCTGGTTCATCCAAGTGCAAGGTTGGTCGAATGACCTGAGGTTTGTGCGTGAATGGAGGAGTCCAAAGGACTGTCAGGCAAACAAAGATTAATCAATCCCACACACTACTTGGGAGTAACTGTGCGATTATTGGATCGTTTCCACAACAAAGCTGTTTATCGACTGAACAGGAAGTTACTTACGCTTATGTCAGTACTTTCAATAAAGGTTTTATCTGTCTGAAGCAATTTCTAATGGACTCATCTATCTTTTTCTAGCTACGAGAGCGAGGGTAACAAGCTGGGAGGATGGCTCCACAACAAGCGTAATGGGAGGGGCGATATATATATATATATATATATATATATATATATATATATATATATATATGAAATAAGCATAGGTTTTCGAATGTTCAACTCAACCAATCTACTTTTAAATAGTGATTTGGCATAATTTCAAATTAGCTTATGTTATTATTAAGGGTGGGAATGTATAGTTGGCCTTACTTGGTGGTAATGTGCACGGATGCTCTGCACCAATAGCCGAAAGTCTCGTTTCGGATTGAACAACATTGTTTAGTTTGAGATAGGCAGTCTTCATGGATTCACCTGCACCCTTCCACTTTTTAGACTGAGAAAAGTACATGTATCTATTTCCAAAATTCTACACCGTATCTTGTCTCCAAGCCTGACGCTGCTTCCTTACTGATCGTACCCTATCTTGACAAGGACGTGAGATGTGTGTTTTGTGGATAGACAATACGTGAGTCTGATTGACAGAGTGTGTTCCTTTATTGATATCGTCTGATTGATTGAATGAGACATACCATGTATACCCATTTTTTCTATCAGCACCGGTGGTCTTGTCAGTCAAATTTATCATACAAACCTCTCACATGCGTGTGTCTCGGTGCTGAATAATTCTCGAACGAGAACAACGGTCAGTTGAGAAGGTGTAGCACTCAAGGGAGAATACATCTGAAATACCCGCTGATATTAGTTTTTAGTTAAGCTAAATATACAAGTTATTCAACAGACAATTTGTTGAACTCATTATTTGAAAATCTTGTATATGTGATGCCACAAAACGATACGGTAACCTATCTTCACCAAAACTGATCTATTTTGGCTAGAGTCATAGGTTCAATTTTCCCCCTAAGATGGGAAAAGTATTACCACCGAGATTGAATAATGTATCGCTGATTTTCATCGTAGAACCAAACTTAAACTGTATAAGGGGGCAATGAAACTTCCAGTAACCAGCACTTGATGAAAGACGGAAAGCATATGCCCTTCAAGGAAACGGGGGCTTAACTTATGCTAATTGGTTAGGAAGATTAGGCGCATCCATCAGTTTGATGCAACCATTAAAACCGACTGTGATTTTAGCGAACTTTTACCAAACTTGGGCGCTTCCGTGGTATAGCGCAAATATATGGCTTTATTCGGAGGGTCGGATGTACGACGATTCCTTCTTATACGGATTCGAAAACTAATTCATTCGCCCTGGCGATACGCATCGGTTTTCTGTTGATGCATATCATTGGATGTCCCCAAAATCGTATTCCTTAGTTTATGGTAGTACCGAGTGGACAGAGATGGACTCCATTCTCCTGTAATAGGTTCCAACTAGTGCCCCGTAAGCGAAGCCTCTGTGCTAAATAGCTCCTTGCGTTTTAAACGTTCTTGTCTGTGCTTGGACCTCATGTACCATAATGGTAGTATTTCGAATTACTTGTGCGTGGCTAGAAGAAGAGATATGTTGTGATCAGGCATTAATTTCGTGTTCGGATTTTACAATATCGTTCTTTTGCCTTTTGATAAAACAACAATTAGTAATGCACTAGGTGCGACAGTTTTGGTTGCCATCTCTCAGCGAAAACCTCAGTCGGAAATAATGAAAAAATCGACGGTAGGAAAAGGGAACGGAAAACTGCTGGCATCAGTACAAATTTGATAAAGAACGCGCGTGAATAAAAGAGAGCCACTAGGAGTGACACCTGGCCACATCTTTCGTCGTATTTATCCACCCAGGAAACCTACACGCCTCACGTGACCAATCCCGCCGGTTAAGCTTTTTATGCCTTTGTCTAGTGTCATAAACTGGTTGTCGTTGTTCACAGTCCGAACACTACTAGCCTCAGCGAAAATTATGCGCCAAGGAATCCTATCCGGGTACACGCGCAACACACGTCCCAACCACCTTAGCTTGATAAGCTTTGGCGTTCAATGTTCCTAATACACTGCCCCTACCATCAGCTCCGAGTTTGCAATGTTGACGTCAGAGCTGATTTTGTTTAATTGTTTTGGTTGAATACATGGGAAAGCCAGTTGATTGTCTAGCAATCACGCCATGTTTGCTATGAAAGCATCATAAGGTTCTCATTCAGCTGTAGTGGCTGGGTGGTTTAAGGCGTTTAATTACCAGCTCGGATGTCATAGGTTCGAACCCCGCCACCACCAGCCAGTTCGGTAGTGGGCAGTAATACCCACCGTGGTCCGGCTCGTTACCACACCCAACATACCGGAACCTTATGCGGTCCGTCACTCCAACTCTTAGGGTCTGGTTGCTGGTTATCTCTAATGGTGCAGTGAGCCTTTGTGGTTATAGGGGCATACCCCTTCCGTTTCACTTATGCGCAAGTACGTGATGGGAAAACCAAGATGAGATAACGATAGTCATGGACTTTTTAATCAGCTCACATTCAACCCAGTTAGCCATTCATCAGAATGTTTTTAAGACCTCAATTTTATGGCTATCCATGGCTTAGCAGGCCATTAGATTCCATAATGCTCATTACGGTAGTGCGTCACCCTAGTAGAAATACTGATCTTCAAATCAGATCTACGTTAAAGTTTTCCAAATACAAATAAGCAACATCTGCAGTTAAGCTCTGAATAAAAATAAGTTATGACTCCATATTGGGGTGGTTCCGAACGGACAGTTTTCAAACCTGATGGAACTTCGGTGGAAGTAATGATACACGATATATATGCTTTTAAAATATCAAATAAAACCTGTTTGCATCTTCCATAAATTAGTAAGGAAAAAGATAATGAATGTGTGTGTGCGTAAATTGTGATAAAAGTGTAGCATGACTAAAAGAAGATCAAAAGCTAGTACTAGTAACAGTAGTACAGTTAGTAGTAATGGTAGTAGAAGTAGCCGTAGTAGTAGTAATAGTAGTAGTAGTAGTAGTAGTAGTAGTAGTAGTAGTAGTAGTAGTAGTAGTAGTAGTAGTAGTAGTAGTAGTAGTAGTAGTATCTCTGTTTCATACAGTGTTGAAAATCTCTAGAATTGTCATTCACTTAAGCAATTCGTTAATATATACACACTGAATAGTCTCCTGTTAGATACCTGGGCAAGCCCCGCGTTTATAATTTGAAATTAATACGACACCATTTGTGCCTCTTACCAGGCATGATAAGAAAATCCTCGATTTATCCCCTTCTTTATATACATACTAGCTGTCTTTGGTGGTTTTCATACTTTACTTATGTCAACATAATGCGCAGTTGTTGTTTCTTTGCAGAAACCACTGAAATTTGAAAGCCATGATTCTGTTAGTTCACACTAGATATTACTGCATATGCGTAGTAGATTCATTTTGCCAGTGTGGTCTCATTTTTGCATTTCCCGTCTGACATAAGCAGCGTTTTCACTAAGAATTTCAGTCCACATGAAATGCAACTGGGGATTCAACTCGTGCGTGAGATTATCATTTTTTAAACAAAAACCGTGGTTTGTTTATTGGCCCCGCTACCCGTTTCTGTATTTGTGGTATGGCCACCCTCCCTGACTCCAGACTCGGTTTAACTATATATATATATATATATATATATATATATATATATATATATATATATATATATATATATATATATATATATATATATATATATATATATATATATATATATATATATATATATATATATATATATATATATATATATATATATATATAATGCGTTCGAAGGCCAGTTAATAGAACATGCGGGGTTTGTAAAAAGTATCCCTCATAAAGTGGATTCTTGCAGTAATCAATGTCTAGTCACGTGAAAAATCTTCCTATTTTGTTCTCTTTGAGGACCATTACCTGTACACGCAGATTCCTTCTGTTAGCTTAACATCAAATTAGCATGTTCTGAGGAATGTACATTGTTTGAATATCGGATCATTCGGATACTGCAAAACGGCTTGGTGATTATGAAACTGATTGTGAGATAAGTAAAATACATCAGAGCTAATTGTGGCAAACTTAACTGAACGATCGATAAGATCACCGTCGACTCAGGAATACCGCATGCGGGCCACACAAACAACACACGTGATTGATATGCTGTGACGTCTCCCAATCATGAACGCGCATGAATGACTTATCTGTCTTGCTTTCTTTATGACTCACGTGCAAGCTGAATTAGCTCACTATCTACTAGTACAAACACAACTGAGTGTGTGTGTGTGTGTGCACGTGTTTGCTCTTGATCACATCTGATTACAACAATATTAATTACAATAATACCGATGATAATATCGTTTTTAGGTGCTCTTCTTCATAGGTTTAATGCGTGTTGCTATGTGCTGCTGTCGATCAATACAGATCGTGTTTACTACGTTACCGCCGTTGGCTTTATCCCTCTCACGAGAGCACGAGTTCACTGTTTCAGAATAATCTAACAACCGATAGGGCTGTGACGGAACGGCATTTCCTCCTTTCAAACGTGTTTGCACTTGCTCTTGTTTGTACTTAATGATTCTGTTTTTGTGTTCTGTTGAATTAAGCCATGAAAAAAATAAAGCGTACAATAACCTGCCGACATCGACAAAAAAAAACCAGGATGTAAAGTAAGACAGAATCGATGCTCCACCGACCTCGGAGGAAAAATAATCGTCCTATAGATGGAATGTGAATCACCAGTTTTCGAAAAATTAAAAAAAAAATAATGAAACAGTCTCTGACGAAAATTAGGCAGTTTGGGCCATAATGTACCGGAACTCTCTCCTAATAAGCGATAATCAAGTTCAAAAAAAGAAACGGCTAGTGGCACGTCCGTTGTTGGTGCTTGTATGTAGACACTTTCTACCTAATTTTATCCGAGCCCAAATTCCAACGGAACAAAACGCTGAAAATAACTCTATAATAGCAGATTGTCCGTGCTTTCCTGCTATTTTTCCTGACGTAGTTTATATCCTTCCTTCCGGAGCAGGCGATTCTCACAGTTTAGAATCCTGCACGCAGTAGCGTCGGATATTTCCGCATTTTTTCAAGAGGAAAACGTCAGCAGTGGAACGACATAAATGTGCTACACAGGGTATCAGTATAACAAGTAGGACGGAAACTGAAGTGACTACGGATTTTGCGTAAACACCCTCGTAATAGTGCCGATTAAGCATGCATTTTTGTTCTCATTGTGTTCATGCCAAGGGTCTGATCTAATCTTACTTATCGTAAATTTGAG